>PVKE010044890.1:0-12827 GCA_004027555.1 Craseonycteris thonglongyai | reverse complement strand
TCTACATCTTAAATTATCCCCAAATCAACCTTGAGATAAGTAAGGAGCTATCAATAAAAGCAAGAATCACTTCTTTGAAAATTTCATATAGGCAAGCCAAATTACTTATTGGTATCTGGTATATTTGCAAGTATGAGTACTCAACCTGCTATCTATATGTTCCTGGAATTGGAGGAAAGAAATAGTATTTAATTCAGTTTTCGGAAGAAGTTAAAACCATACTCTTTGCTCAGGTTTTGCTATTCCCATAGGTGATGTCTTCAAAAATGGTGTTTTAAAGTGAAACATCTAGAAAAAGCACACGAGACAATATCTTGAAACATGGTTTGTTGTTTTTGTAATAGCTGCCCAGTATAGAAGCTGGCTCTCCTTTACACAGGACAGAAGAAAACAAACATAATCCTGCAAGAAAGAAAGTAGGAAAGCAGAAGGGGTAGTTTTACTCTGAAGAATGCAAAAACAAAATAATGAAAACTTCAAAAAAAAACCCAGGTCAGGGAGAGTTATATATTTGAGCTTAATATACAATAATTATATATAATATGTTAACCTTCTTTTAAGAACTTAAGTTTAAAAGACCAAAATACCCTGTGATGTTGTAGACTTCATAATATAGAGGAGTTGGTGCTCTCCCCAAATACCCACTTCTCTAAGTCAATGTAATTTTAGGGAGGTTGATTGGAATCATCAGAGAATGGGTTTTATTAGTATAACTAGGGAGAACACTGTATAAACAATAGATCATTCAAAAAGTTTTGAGAAACGGCTTTTATATGTGCTAGAAAAGTCAAAAGCTAAAGAACAGCTATAATTCGAAGTTATAGGTATAACAGAAATCTTTATAAATTACACTAAGTCCCTAATACTTTTCTGTTCAAATTTTTGGGGAAGTTGAAAAGGATCACACTTCTATTGCTTTTCTCTTTATTCCATAGGTTACTATCTCTCTAATGTAAAAGAGCTTGAGACTGCAGTAATACAAGGTGAATGTGACATAGGAACCTGTGACAAAGACATAAAATGAGAATGTTAGGACCTAAAGGAATTGTCAGTATTAAAATCACCTATTTTCCTACATAACAAAACTAAAAATTATAAAATAAGTCAATTTATGCAGAATCATAGCATGGTGATAAAAGTCCTGGGACCAGAACCTAATCTCTAGCCTTCTATAAAAGTGTCTTCTACCTGTTTTTCCCACAATATTATATTCTATCTTTTCCTAGACTAAATTATGCACTTGGCCATTTAGACCTTTCCAGTGGCATATAAGAAAGAGGTCAGCATTGGGCTATGTTTCTGAATAACTATTTCATGGGGGCTATTCAACCCTATACTGATGCAGCCTATTTATACTGTTTGCCACAGTAATCTCCCTAGCACTTAGAACCTCAAAGCTGAAAACTATTGGGGGTTGTTCTGTTCCTTTCAGAGCTAACTTTGGCTGGGACTTGTCCATGGAAACAGTAGGTGTGCTCAGAATCTCATTACCATCAGCAAATCTGTCTTTCTTGCCATTCAATTGTATAATAAGTGGGTTGAAAGCATAATTTTTCTCTTTAATTTCATATGCAAATTTATTTTATATTTAATATTTTAAGTTCTTAAGGAATTAGTGAAATTAACAAACTCTCCCATTTGTTTTAGAATTGTAAATTTTATAAGCATTTATATCTACATAATCTGATAAAATATTACAGTGGTTTCAAATTCTTAGAGCAGTTAATTAAATTAAGTAGTCCTATGAGTTTGTTTACATTATTTGTTTAGCAAATTCAGGGATTAGAAATGTAAAATTTTTAAACCAACTCATCACAAGCCAAACTATTGTAAAGTTTGGTAAAATTCAAATAACTAAATTTTCACTATATAGGTCAATTATATTTTTATTTCTACTTTTGAATTTTCAAATAAGATATTTTTGAAATATATACATGTATGTGTATATATATGAGGTCTATCTGGAAAGTATCCAGCCATGTAAGTGTTCTCATTATAGTGACAATGGCTGGATTTTTTCCAGCCTGTGTGTGTATGTATATATGTATATACCACTCTATTTTTTATAAAGTTGACTTTTTAATGTGTACATCAAAGCAAATTGGCACATTTAGTTATTTCATTTTATTCAAAAATTCAAGGAGAGAGGGGTTAAAGAGAAGTACAGTTAGACCTCATTAAGCTGGCCACCAGGGATGATACACTAATGCCATATGTGCTGTAATTTTCCTTTGAAATAGGAAAGAAAAAAGTGGGGTGAGCTTTTGCGAAAAATAATGCCATCTATAAAATCACGGTGGGGCGGGGGGAGGATTTTGTTCATTTCAAAGTACAAACTGTTTAAGAACTTTAGAAACTAATTAGAGATTATTTTCTCTTTAAAGAGAGCTCCCAAGACCTCTCTTTGGTAACAGTTGGTCTGTAATATATTTGACAAAATTAAAGATGGCTGAATTTTTTTTTTTTAATATATTTTGTGATTCCTTACAGTTTTTCCTATCTATATTGTCAATTCCTATTTAATCCACTTTGGTGAATTTCTGTATAATCAGACAACTTATTTTGGCCTTATTAAAGTATTAATTGGCTATATTTAACTGTCATTTAAGAGTAAGAGATTTATCTATACCTTTAGGTATACATGAACAGTATGAATTTTCAGTAAAACAAATAATGAAAATGCCTGTATACCAGAGTAGATCTCAGCAACCTGCTGTGTTTTTCCATGTATAAAATGTCCTCAACTTTTCTAACCCAACATTAAGAAACCTCTCAACCGATTACCCCCATGTATAAGATGCCCCCCCAATTTTTGCTCTAACAATTTTAAACAAAAGTATCATCTTATACATTGAAAAATACACTATGTGGCTTATTTATAAGGAGGGCTTTGCTCTTTTCAAAAGTTAATTATATGTATTCACTATATGCTTATAAATATACCTACTTCATTCTTCAGACTGTTCAAACAATTTAAAAATTGCCATCTTTTCCCACACACAAAAAAAGCCCATTCATAGTATATCCAATAAGATCCTAGTTTACTGCATTTTCCTGGGAGCCTCAAATTGTCTAACGCTCAAAGAGCTGGATGTTTCCAATAGTTAGTTCAAAAAGATTTCACTTTTTCAAAGATTAAACTAACGTGAAACCTTTCGTGGCCTTTTATGGGCTTTTCTTCTGTCTTAATGCCTTAAATTTTGAAATGAAATTTTTTTCAAATATATGAAACCAACCATATTAAATATAAATAACATTCCCATAAAAACGTAGTATAGATTTTAGTGCATTTAGTCATGAGACCTCTACATTTTTTCAGTTTCCTCCCTTTTGTTAACTGTTCTAATCAAAACTAATCATAAGCAAGATTCAAGGTGAACTAAACATGTGCAGCAAGAACCATGCTGTTTTATTTTCACCCCACCTCTCTTCTACTATGAGGTAAAATGAGTTACATGTCCCAGCAATTGTCATAACTTACGAGCCCACAATCTATAAGAATACAAAGTCACTTTGTAAAAAGAAACCGGAAACAAGAATGAAAACAGAATTTTGTTAGCAAAACAAAATAGTGTTTCAGTCTTCATTCTGTCATTTTTAAACTAGAATTGTCTTTCTACCTGTTTTGACATAAAGCAATCACAGAATTTTCTCACCATTGGCTGGCAATGACAATTATCATGACAACAACAATGAAAGAGCTAGAATCCTGGCTTTCCCAAAAATGCAGCTGTCTTCTTTATGATCTGCTACTTTCCCTATAAAACCACTAGTGTGCAATAACTACAGTACAGTCTACTGTAGCATTATCCAGCTCATCTTTTCAACAAGAAGTTTCACTCATAGGTCAGTAGGTCTCCAGACCAGGTCTGCACTGAAGGTGTTTGGCCATTTCCCCCAAAACTGTAGATGACACTAACCTAAAGTTGAATACCAATGAAGAAGGTAATTATGCATTGCAAATACAGTCCTATTTTTGCTCTCTGAGTAGTTTTTCTTCTTATACAATCATAAAGCTAATAGAGATTAAGGAACCATCTTCATCTACCAAGCTGCCTATGAGTAAGAAAATAAGAGCCAACATTGGAGAATGAAGCATTTATTCCATTTTTAAACTCAACAGAGGAAGATCTTTTGATAGTTTCCATTTCTAAACCAGATAAATCACTAACTGAAAGATAATATCTTAAATTCCTTTAGTACTGATATTGATTGATTGATTGGTCTGTGGCAATGGACATTAGATAACATCACATAAGACCCCTTAAATAGTATTCTGAAACTACTTCATCAGGCATAGTTATTCTCATTTATTTATTTTAAGACCTATGAAAGGCTTGGTCTTAAAAAAGTAGGACTTCCTTGAACTTTTCTCATAGTGCTTCAGAAATATATATATTACCCTTAGTAAATGAACTTTTTAATGAAATGAACTAACAAAGGGTGATAAATATAATACCTCAACTAAAGTACCATCTTAATTCAGATTAGACAAAATGCCATCCACAAAAATGATTTGATAGGTTTGGTAGGACACATGAAGAAAACACTGTACTGAAAGTGAGATGATCTCAGAGCCCTAATCATGAAACCTTTGCGTTTGTAAAGTGATGTGTAACTGCATTCTCTATGTGTTTTCATATTCTTCCTTCTTGGAGTTTGTTGCTAACTGTTATTGTACGTATTTGAGATTTAATGCTTTGAATGCTGTTGGCTGCCAAATAACCATCATTGAAGTCAGACTTTTCCCTTTGTGCTAGAATGGCGAATAGAATTTATACTTCCTTTTTCTGAAACTCCACAGAGCATGTGTGTGGTATGTGCAGTGTGGCGATCTGTCGATCTGGTACGTTGCTAATCTCTCTGCCACATCCTTTAGGGAGAGGAAGCAAAAAACATTCCTGGTGAATCTGTCACAGAAGAACAATTCACTGATGAAGAAGGCAACCTCATCACCAGAAAAGTAATCAGCACGGGGATTTCATGCTTCTCTTGGAACTTAGATGCCCTACTGTTTGTCTGTTGTAGTGTGACTTCTTGACATAGAAAACAGGAAAATCTCTACTTTTCACTATTGCTTCCTACAGATCACTCGGAAAGTATTAAGACGAATCGTTATCCCACAAGAGAGAAAACATGATGACATGGTAATGGAGAGTGAATACCAAAGAGAAAGTAGAGGATAAAAGCTTTGTGAACTCTCTAGAATATGTTGCTAACAGGCTGGCATCTGCAGTGTGGCAGTTTGAAGCATCTGCTGCTTTTGATACTGTGTGCATTTGACCAGGGTCAAAGAGAAAGACTTTTTCTTCCTAACATTCTTTAACATACACTTTCACTGTCTCCAGAGATATCAGAGAGATAGGCTAGAACACACTGGGGGGGGTTGGGCTTCTGAGAGAAAATTGAAACCTTCTATTATACCACCACCCAATCCCTGGGCAGTGCCCCATCCAGTGCTGTGCCTACCCAGCACACCAATGGAGAGCCCTTGATAAAGAGTATTGGTTTCCAGGCAATGCACAGTGTTTAAACATTAGAATGGCAAAAAAACCTCCATTCAGGATCCTTTTATTAAATCTATATATTTTCCCTTTCCAATCTATTCTATGGGTAATCTGAATTCCCTATCTTTCTCTGAGGAAGGATCTCCTCTGGGTTTCTGCCAGCCTGTTTCCAATGTGCCAGTTAATAAAGAATTAAGGTCATTACTGAGCAAATGAAGGTATCTCAGCAAATGATTCTCGCAGAGAAGAGATTTCCAGTTCTTTTTCATCCCTTTTCTCAAATTTTTACCCTTTTCTCAAATCTTTACCCTTTTCATTTTTAAAAATAGAAATTTCAATAGCCTATGTTTACATAAGAAAAAAGTGAACTGAAAATTTCTCAGAAGGACTGAATCAGAAAATTGGAAAGACTGTGTTTTCCATTGTAAATAGGGTAAAAGCTGAGTAGTTGTACAAAAACTTGGCTTGCAAAGAAATATGTCCCTGGTGCTCAGTGAAGAAGGGTCTTATGTTATGGAAAATGGATGCTTGCTTGGTCTGGAAATAAGAGGAGGGGTTGTTAATTCCACAAATTAAAAAAAAAATAAGTACAATATTCATAACAGCATTTCCTTGGTGTTAGTCCATTATTAATGCTTTACTGAGAACTTTAAGTCTCATTACAAGAGATAACTTAAAATTCTGCATAAATTATAATTTACTAATATTTTTTTATATTTGGGGTTTGAATGTCTTGAGATCTTTAGCGATGATTTATTTCTTCTAGCTTGTTACAGGAAATGGAGAAGCTGCTCATTTTTTTGATTTGTCACTAACCTACTGAATTATTGTGAAGCTCAGTTAAGTAGTATTCATTCTGAAGGTGGTCCCTAGTTTGCCTTGATGGTGCTGAGCTGTGTGGTTAAAGCAAACTGTATTTTTGGACATGAAGTAACAAAGGGCTTTAAACTGTGTCTCACTTATCCTAATCTAGCCCCAAGGAACCAGAATGGGAACTGCTTTATAATTCAAATTTTTTTTTGCCATGAAATCTTAACTTGTACATTCTTTTTAAAGCAGGGAGAAGGTTATAAGGTGAAGACGAAGAAGGAAATCCGGCATGTGGAAAAGAAAAGCCACTCATAACAATAAACGGTCAGTCAAGATGATAAATGTGCTCATAGCAACATCAGTAGGATTTAACTCCCGCATAACTTCTAATTTCACTAAATAAATTTAGATCTTCCCACTTCCTTTTTCATTGTATCCCAGCTATGAATATCCAATATGAAGTTGTTGAAGTTATTTTTATATCTGTATGCATACATACACTAAAACTCTAGTTCACAATCCATAAACTTTCTCCTCACAAATTAGTCAGGAATTTATATGTAAATGTTTGCAAAAGCAAATGTAAATACTGATTTCTGAGTCTCCTAAGAGCAAAGGTTGAGTATGAAATGCAATAGCATTATACGATCTAACAGGAAGACTATTTGGCAACAAATGATTCTTACAAATATACTGAGATTTATATTGATCCAGCCTTTTACCATTTTAGCAGAAATAGCATCTGAGACTATAATTCTGGTTGAAATATAGTGGTTTTCAAGTTTAACTTAAATGATTGAAATCCCTATAATACTACTTCATATTTTTAAAGATATATTTTTGTTGTTTTTTGACACAGAGGGAGATAGACAGAGAGAAGGGGGAGGGCCCAGAGCAGTCTCCATAGTTGACAGCATTCGTTTTCCATATAGTTTCACTCCACAGGTGGGTGCAGGGCTGCACAGGGCAGGAACTGGGCCAGGGGCCTCCCGCATGGGCCCGGGCAAGAACTGAACTGGGGGCACACCCCAGTTCAGCATATGGATCTGCATGGGCTGGAGCCGGAATTTGATCCTCCAGCTCCGGGGCTGCAAAACGAGTGCTTAACCCACTGCGCTTAACCTGCTGAGCCATCCCGGCTTCCCCTATAGTTTTTATAAAAACAAAACCAAATTGAATAGGATGTTAATGGTACTATGTTTTTTAAGTTAAAATGCTTACTGAGCTTTGTTTAAAATGGTCTCCTCTTCATAGAGAATTTTCCTTACACATTATTGTCTCCATTTGGCCTTGTCCTATTAATTTCTACACAGCTACCATTAGAAAGGTCATGTGGGGTGAAAAAGCAGATCGAACTTTGAAAAGTTATTGATAGTCTGTCAGTGAAAACAGGAGGATTTCTTTAGGGCTGATCACCAGTAGCTCTCTTAACCCCACTGGTCAAAGTAACCGAGACAGCAAACAGATTCCAGTTGTCACATACACCTGCGGTTCCCCACTTACCAGAATGCTGGTATTCGAAGTGCTAAGATAAGGAACTGAGTGAGTATCATTGCCCCTGATATTTTATGTGAGATAACTATAACTAAGGCTCAAATAAATTCTTAATCTTTCCTTCCCCCAAAATACCTGTCATCTGTTTATTTTAAAGACTTATTTTACTTCCTCTCTGGGGGGCTTTCTGCATAGGTACACACTAAGAAATCATTGCTAGACCATCCCAGCAAGGTACCTGCCCTCACTGGGCTTGCCTTTTACAGAGTTAATGGTGACCAATCATAACTATCACACCAGTATTTAATGGTATTGAGAAAACGAAGAACTATAGAGTACTCTGAAAATAATATTCATAACACTATTCATGCTCTTCCAGTGTTTCATTTGTGATTTTCATTTAATGTTCACCGTCAACCCTCTTTGATGGGTGCTCTTATCATCCCTATTTAACAGGTGAGGAAATAGCCCCCAAATTGCCCAACGTCACATAAATGCAAATTGGCAGGAGAAGGATACACAAACCCTCCTAGGCTGCCTCCATGCTCTTAAACATATTAACTAGAGACTTAACCTTGGTCTGAGGTGTCAGGGAAGATTTCCTTGGGAAAGTAATGTTTGAGTTTTAAAGGATGAAAATAGGACTCCACTGGGTGAGGGGTGGGAAATTTGACATTATTTGGGGGTAGCCTTCTAAGTATAGTCACGAGCATTCTGCATAGGCCAGAGTGGAACAAAACAGGGAAGGAAAAACTGAGAACAGGTCACTATGCCTGGCAGAAGAGTTTTGACATTGTGTCTGCAGAAGTAGGAATGATCCGAATAGTCAGGCTTTATGAGCCTCTCTGTAAGGATTCTGGTTCTTTACACTAAAAGCAGTAGAAAACCACAGAAGGTTTCTAGGCAAGGGTGGGATATGGTTCAGTTTATGTTCTGCATCACACACTGTAGCTGCAGGGCAGAGAATGAATTGGAGGTGGCAATAACAGATGAGCAGAAAACCTGTTAAGAGACTATTGCCGATGCTGCCTTTAGCGGTGAGGATGGTAAGAAGTAGGCTGAATCAAGAGATAGCAATATGACTTGCTTTTGATTGGATGACAAGGATGAGAGATTAGAAAATTCAGGATCATAGTGTAGCCATATCTATGAACCCACCTATTATGCATGTCTTACAGCTGATCTTGGTGAAAGGCATAGACACGGCAAATAAAACCCTAAGCACGAGTTTGCTGTCTTGAATTGTTCTATTTAAGCATTTCTACATGGCAAGTGAAAAATAATTTGAAGAGTCCTGTCGGCTTTTTACTTTCCCAAAATTTAGCCATTTGTTCAATCACACTCAAACTCTAAGAAAGACCCAGCCAGAAAGGTCACCTACATTAGTTGAGTCATTTTTCTAGAGTAACGTATACTGAATATCTATGAATAAATGACACCAAAAAATATATGACAGTGCTATGCTTCCAGGGTCCTTTAGAGAGTATTAGTATAGAAATGACTTACTTACTAAATATACAAGAGGCTTTAAAAATTAGAAATAATCCATACCATAAAGAAGTTATCAGGAGAACTCTTATGAGTGTGAAAATAAATTCAATATAAAGCAAACTCAGTGTGTCAGATGGAAAGAATGGTGATTTGACTACAAGCCTCATTTTACTCTCCAGGGTGGTATTTACCTTCCAAAAGTGAACCTAAGAAATGAGTGCAAGAATACTGCCTGGCATTCCAGGACGCTGAATGTATGCTCTAGAAAAATCAATTTGCAGATGTAGTGAGTTTTTATAGCCCTACTAGCTTTTTATTATTTTTTTAATAAGAGAACTCATTAAGTACAATGCTGCCAAATTTCAGTCTCAGATGGTGACATCAAATTTTTATTTCCCATTGTAGAAGCCGTTGGATTTTGAGTTATCTGAACCATGTACCTGCTTTTCTTTAATACTGAGTCACAGCCACCCTACATTTATTGTAAGAGAAAAGCCAATGGCTTAACATAACTATAAAGATTTGTACATAGTATATAGTGATTTATAATTTATAAAAAATGTTACAATATTTTTTTCTTGTTCAGCCCTTCAGTCAAGCCTTGAGGCCAAGCCAATTCTGCTTATGACCTTTTATAGGTGAGGATACTAAGGCTCAGATGACATTTCTGTTGTCACACAATTTATGACTGATAGAGCTAGAACTTGAACTCAACGTAGTGCCTTTTCTATTATACTAAGCTGTCTTTCTAAAATTATCTATTAATAAATCATTGTATCAAATGATTACTATATGATAAATACTAGATAATATAATTATATACCTCATATGATCCCCCAAAGCATGCTATAAATAAGGAAATGGAAATTTTTGAAAGTTAAATGACTTATCTATTCAAGGTCTTATAGCTGATGAGCAAAAGCTATGAATGAGAACTTACATAGAACCTAGCTTTTAACTATTACACTTATTGATAGTTAAATAATATTTGATGACTATTAGAGACCTAAATGCAAACTTTGAATCAAATACACATACAAAAGCAACCTGTAGTAAATATCTTCATTTGTACATAGTAAAAACTCCCGGTTTTTTAATTTAAAGAATAAAGCAAAGCTTCATTTTTAAGGTAGCCATAATCTATAAAACATTTACTTCAAACGTACCCTGAGAGGGATGATTAGTGAGGTTGTGGAAAGGAAGATTCCCAGATATAAACTGTGAAAGACACTGGAAAAGCTGTTTTCCAACCCCCCTGGGGGAGATGCTCAGGTTCCCACTACCATGTGGAAGCCACAAGTGGCAGCAGTGGCCTGCCAGGGGTAACACTTGATCAATCAAAAAGTTGGCTCTTTTCATTCATTCCTTCAAAAAATAGTGGAACTTTCACCTGACTTGAGTGAAAAGACTAGATATACATTGTGAATAAAGCCTCTATGGTCCCTGCCCTTCCAGATCTCTCAGCCTGCAAGGTGGAAAGAGATGGGGCAAATGTTCAAGAACTAAAAATACAAAGTCCAGGATCCAATGAAAAGCAAGAAAGGGAAGGGAAAAGAAAGGAAGAACATATTCTCTGTGTTCTCAGTGGGCTAAAGGGAAGGCATATCAGAAAAGGCTTTCCTTGAGCCATAATAGAGCTAAATCTTTACAAATGAGTCAAAGTTATCCTGCAAAGGTTGATCCCATTAGGGAAAGCAGTCTGTACTTACAAGGAGATGGGATTTGAAACAAACTTGAAAGGGTAGAGCAGAGTTGATACAGACAAAGGGAAGTATAGGTGGATGGATACAAAGTCACAGGCAAAGAAAAGGAAGTTAGCAACCAGTTTGCTGTTGACAGCCATGCATCCTGCTGTGTGCAGCAGTCCATGGACCAGCAGAATCACTGTTACCAGAATCTTGTTAAAAATACAAAATGACTGTGTTTACCCCGACCTACTGAATCACAGTCCACATGTGAAGATCCCAAGGTGATCTATATGCACATTAGACTCTGAGAAGCTCTTCTCCAGAACATATCACTGGCTCTCAAACTTGTTTGAACATTAGAATCATCAAGGGATGTTTTTTTGAAAGTTCTAAATAAACTGATGAAGGGATGTGGCCAGGACACTGGCGTTTTTTTAAAGTCCCCCCAGACAATGCTACTGTGCACCCAAATGTGAGAAGCACTGTCAATTGGGGAACAAAGCTTTTCAATGGAGAGTAGTGGGCATTAAACATGAAAGAACATATCATTGGACTGAACTGCAGAGCGCTTCAGATTTCAAGCAAAAAAGACGTGTGATTTTTTTTTTTTTTTTTTAACGCTAGGCATTTGGGGCTAAAAAAACACTGGTATCTGGACCTTTCTGGGTTGGTCCTAACTCATCCATATACCTGACTTGAAAATATAATGTGGAAAGTACAACATTCATCTGTGAAATATAAACTGCCATGAAAATCCATTGAATAAGCTGTTTCTCTATATTTTAAAATGATTCTTAAAATTAAAAAATTATAGTGAAATGACTAAAAGGAAGATTAGGTTTCTGAATTGATTTCTACTACCTTTGGGTTTGAAAGGCATGCAATACCCCAAGACAGATTCCTAAATGCAATGCTTCTATCTCAAATGTATTATCTAAACCCAGAAAGGGAAGATGAATTCTATTTCTGAAATGTCAATCATGATGGCTCCTGCCCTCTCATACCTTTCCATCAGATGGCGCTCTCATCACAGTTTTTACGGAGTGTCATTTTTTATAACAGGCATCTATCTAGTCAGTCAAAAGCTTTCACACTTTTTGTGCAACACTGTACTTGATATAAAAATCTTTTATCCATTGAATGACCTTCCTGAACCCCTTGTGCTTGGGGTCAACAATGATTTTGTAACCTATCACAAGAGCTTTATAAGAGGAACTAATTCCCAACATTTTTTCAAATCACTCAAATCATACCTGAATTTAAATGGGCACCATAGCATTTTTTTAAGGTTACAGAAACATATCTACTGTTCCTAGAAAGATAATGGTTGTTTGCATTGAAAGAGAAAGACCTTGCTTCTTAGACCTTGCTTCTTATTGCAAGATTTACCATGGAAGCTGAGTTGACTTGGGGGAGGCATAAAGAAAAACAAAACTTCTCCTAGGTTGTAGTGTTGGTTGCTCATCTCTACATTTACTAAAAATTATCAGATGATACAACAGAAGAACTATGTAGTATGTAAATTATATACAATTAAGCTGTAAAAAAAGAGGTAGGTTCCATAAGAGAAAACTGTCGAAGACTTAAGAAATGAGAAGAGCATGAAAGACATAGAACCATCTAAGAAGCCCGGTGCCTGGAAGATTCAGAATAAATGTAAAAACAGAAGTGAGAAAACCCTAATCTTACTCTGATTTGCTCACCTCTGGGACGTGGCCAGACCAAATGAGTCATTTTCCTTCTCTGGAACCTCTGCAGAGAGAGGAGAGGCGGGGGAGTTCAGGTGTTGAAATCACCCCAGAAGGAACTGAGACTTTGATATTCTTGGATCCAAGCA
>PVKE010044889.1:0-12827 GCA_004027555.1 Craseonycteris thonglongyai | reverse complement strand
CGAGGATCGAATCCCGGCTCCGGCCCAGGCAGGACCCACGTGCTGAACTGGGGAGTTCCCACAGTTTGGTTCTCTAACTGTCTCTGTCTCTGTCTCTCTCTCTATCTGTCAAAAAGTAAAATAGAAATAACTATGCACTGAAGACAAAAAGATAATTTCTCTCTATAAATGTGAAAAGATAAAAAAAAAAAAAAATAAATAAATAAATAAATAAACTAATTCTTACATTCAATTTTTGAAAGGATGTTCATGTTATAACTACCTATAAATAACAGGTACTGAATGTGGCATGCCTCTCCCTCTCAACAAAATTGTTATTTGCTGATCCTGCCCCCTTCCTGGAATACTTTCCTCCTGCCCTCCATCTAACTCAATGATTTGCAAAGGAAGGGGGGTTCCTCCAGGAGTATGCATCAAACTGGTGAAAGATTTTTCAAGTCACTTCTCAAATTATTACTACCTTGAGATTAAGTTGCATTCTTAAGGTATGTTAGGAGTAACAGGGAAAGGGAAAGTTGACAACCACTGATCCAAACCCTTTTAGGTCCTGCTAAAATCCCACTTCCTCTACAGGGCTTTTCAAGCTCATCTCAGATTCAAAGAAAGAGTTAATTCTGCCTTCGAAATTTATTTAATTTCATAAAAATGAAAAGTTTATTTTAGTTTTTCTACCTGTCTTATCTCCCCAGTTATAATAAACTTTCGCTGAAGGGAAATGTCTTTTGTCTAAGAAAAATTACTTAAATTCCAATACACCATCACATGAAGTAAAAATTGTTGTGTATAAATTTCCATTGAGAGGAAAGTGTTTTCATAATATAATTTCAAATTTTCTCCTTAAAAGGAAGAAGAAAGGTTTATTTTCTCATTGCCTGGATTCTAACATGTAAGTGCTATGACTAACTCACTAAGCTCACTTGCTATTCTCAAATTTGAATTATCCAAAGCTGGCTAGGAACCAAACTCTAAGCCTGTCCATTAGTACTTATTTATTTACTTTTGCTAAGAATACTGTATAAAATTAGATCCCTCCTGGTATGAAACAGGACGTTTCCTTTGGTGTTTGCTATCTAAAGTCATTTTTCTTAAGACTATAACCTGGGCCACACACAAAAGATCATCACATAATTTTACATTTTGAGGGACACTAGATAATACTTCAGATGCAGAAAAAGCTTCAGAGAGGTCAAATTACTTGTTCAAACTCACAAAGCCACCCATGGTTTGCTTAATTTCAATGACAAACATCTTTGAGATAAATTTTATTAAATGAAAAGGAAGCTATGAAATAAATATATATTATACATACCACCTTTGGATTTTAGATACTGCTGGCTTTTAATATGGATTATTCTCGAACATTTAATCTCCAGTAAAGACAGACAAAATGATCTATTTCTTACAAAATATATGATGGAACAGATTGAGATTTAATGGAGTTTTCCTGCATTACCACCACAAGGCAAGTTCCATTTGCACTGTTTTCTTCTTATTCAACATGGGCTTTTGCAGAACTCTGTCACAGACCCAAGGGTATAGCAGAGCTTAAGTTTTAATTAACCCTAGGGTGTCCAAAAGATCAAATTATTTTCATTTTCTCATGTAGGCCAAAATGATTAAGAACAAATCAGAATATTTCATATTAAGTATTATATGCAACTTCTATACATAGATATGACAAATGAAATGTGTTCCTGCCTTCACACAGCATTCCCAAAATGTGCTTTCAAAGTAAAAGCATTGTTAACTTGCTCCAAAGAGGTCCACTTAAAGAATTTTTAAAGGATTAGTAATTTTGCACTACAAACTCACTCAAGTGCTACACGCAAAGATTATCTTCAATCAGTAAATAACATGGATGGTTGGGATAAAGTACCAAATCCAGAAGAATATAATCTTTCAATCATCAACTTTTAAGTAAAGTGGTTTTTACTTAAGAATGAGCCTGAAATTTATTTCTACACTGTGAACTTTTAACATACGTATTTGACTAGGGCTATTGTTTTTAAAAGTGTATGTACATGGTAAATAGTTTTAAAAAGCAAGTCTCTCTCCTAACCCAAACCAAGTCTCCCAGAGCCTCTTCTTCCCAGAGACAATCACTGCTACCTATCCAAAGACAGTTTATGTATATTAAAAAAGGGGATAAGGGATGAGGAATGTGTGTGTTTCAAAGTATAGTTTTAACAATCACTTTTGTTCAAAAATACTTATAGAGTGACAAAATAATGAAAATACCACTACCTTAACTTCTTAAATTAATATAGTGCTTTATAGTTTTCAAGGCACTTTCAAGTATTTAATGCACTGATCTTCAAAACAGCCCTTGGTAAACATATTTCAACTTCAAAGAATCATCTAACTGAATCATTTAATAAAGTCATCTGTCTCAAGAAAATGATACACAAATCAAAACAAATTATAGCTGTGTACTTAAAAAACAAAAAAGCAACACACTGCCAAGGAGATTTAATTCGCTTCTCTCAGTAGCATATTTCACTTTTCAGATCTATAGTCAATAATTTATTATTTTTTAAATTTAAACTGGCATCCATATTACAAAAATGTTTCAGTTATATAATACACATATTTCTAAATTAGTTTCTCTATTTTAACCTATTATTGCCAAAAACATGAATGGAAAAGCCATTTTCTATTCCTACCACATCTACAATATATAGAAATTGATCTTACTATGGGTCTCATTTCATATACCGTAACAGAAGAGCATCATCAGTCTTCCATTTTGGTTATGTAATACATCAGAAAGATGCTATAATGCTGATGACACCACATTTAAGCCTCCTAAAAGTGGGTTAATTATTAAGTGGAAGATGTAACATTTAACTGTTTGCAAAATATAAATACAAAACATATTTCCAAGTATGAAGCTAGCCAATGTCTTAAGTAACTTAGAGAAAATTAATTAAGTAGGAACAGCATAAACAGAGATTTTGTATACATTTTTATTATTTAAAAGAACCTATCCAGCACTGATTCCCTTGCCTATGTATGAGAGTTAATTACGGAGAATACTATTTCACTGTACTTATCATTACTTATCAAAAGCGTTCAAAATACTTTTTAAAAACTGTGGTAAAATACACATAAAATTTACCATTTTAGCCACCAAAATACTTTTAAAAGACCCTATTTAATTTACTTAAGATGGAAATGAGAGATCCCTAATCCTTTTACTAATTATAAGAATATATTCACAGAAAGATTATCACAGGTCATAAACCCAAAAGAAATAAGGTTGAAATTCAAAGAAAACCATTTTGAAAAAATAAGTTTTTATTAAGAATTCAAATTATGATGCATACTTCTCTAAATCCTAAATTTCTCAAGCTGAAACCAAACGGCTACTAAATAACAGGACAATATCAATGTAGAAAGGCCTATAATAATATTTTTTTAGATAAAAATATTTTCAAGTGCTCTACAAGTCTAGATTAAATGATTTCAATAAATCAAAAACAGAACTGGAGGGGTGTATGTGGAGAACCACAACTCCTATTTCTTGGCCATTAATCTCCTCATGGGTCAACCCAGGAAATACAGGCATAATTTTTATCTTCTGTATTTTCTCATCATATCAAAAATTGTAATTTAGGAAAAGTGAGTAGGAAGAAAATGTGGAAGACTGAAAAAGAATCAAGTTATCATTGATTTGCTGTTATTTTACTTATATTTTGACATAGAAAGTAGACTCTGTGTGGCTATACCTGTCCTAAAAAAAGATAGCCTCCCATAAAAATGTGAAAATAAATGTGAACCCCAAACTGAGATAACTATGCAGAGATCCATATTTGGAAAATTAAACTTCAAGCTAATTTTTCAGAACAAACAGTATAGAATTTACCTTTCATTTTAGAAATATCAAAATATATGTTCTAATTTTCTACAAATGCATAAACAAAAAGTGGAAGGATAAACAAGAAACTGGTTACCTATGGAAGAAGGAATATGAATTAGTTGAAAAGACATGGTTGGAAGTAAGATTTCACAGCTATGTAATTTTTTATTTTTGAACTATGGAAATAATCACCATTCAAAAGTAAAATAAAAGGTTGTAATATTTTAATGAAATGATCAATCTTAAAACCACTTTTCAAAAAAAGCCTCCCCAGTTTTTAATCATACCTTCCAAAAAACTAACATTTTTGGAAGCAAAAAATTGATTTTCTATTACCCATTTAAAAATGTGTGTGGTGAGGGGGACAGAGCTAGAATGACAAAGACATTTCGAATAACTAACTCATTATATTTCATCCCTTAATTATAGAAACTGAAGAGTAAATTTTTCTCCTTAGAAAAACTTTTAAAAGGCAGTACAGTTTAAAGTTTCATATAAATGCATGCAGTTAAGCTCCAACTAAATTTAATATGGCTTTATTAAATCAATCATCCTATTCTAATTGATGATTTTATGGCCAAAGAAAACAACTTTCATTGTGGGGGGAAAAAAACAAGTTTTACTGATAAATTTAAACCATATTAGATATTAATTCATCTCTCTGGGAAAGAGCTGCTCTAAGGAAGTTATCGAAGTTATTTTACTGTACTGTTTTCAAATATCATGGATAAACCTATGGAGCAGTATCGGAGACCATGACAGTAGACTAATCAATACATCAGAAGTTTATACAGGCAATTAGTGTGGGGAAACAAAATAGGTTTGGTTTGTAGTTAGACCTATGTCTGAACCTGTCTCTCCCTCCTGTAAGTCTTGGGCAAAAGGCTTAACTCTTATTAATATGTTCCTTTAATGACAAAATAAAGCTGATACCACCTAACTTGAAGAATCATTAAGAGAATTAAATGTCTACATTGTCAGGTTTCTGACTCTTTTGGCTGGCCTGTGCAGAGGACTTTGGGCAGGGGGGAAAAAACAAACCAACAAACAAACCAACAAACAAAAAACCCTTTTCCTTAGTGAATATTTTTGAAGTAACATGTGAGAAAACAAGAAAGGAAGTAAATAATCTAAAATGGCAAGGAAAACAGAACTTTTCTGGGAGTCAGGTAACTAGGACCTAGTACCATACCCACTTAAAACAATTAAGAATATAATTTTTTCAACTCACTACTGAACAGATACTATGTTAAGAGCATCTGATATAAAACAAATTTCCTTAGAATTGGTTCTGACCATTAAGTCTAGTTACCAGAAAGGATGTTAAAATGGAGGAGAGGGGCATTAGAAAAAGAAATCAAAAGGGGTTACCTCCTTCAATATTTTTATATAATATACCTTTTATTTCTTCACTTTATAGTAAGATGTGCTCCTAATTCCCCCCAAAAGTGTCTTTTCTATAAATCAGTCATACATGTAGTACATAGTGAAAAGTATAGTTCAAGATCAAAAAATAATTGGGACAGAAATATTGGTAGCAAAATACCTAGAGTGCAGTTATTTTCTATTTAGAACATTGTCACCTTGCTTTCAACTATCAGACACTCTTGTGCAGAAATTTATTTCATTGCCCTAACAACCTATATATCTGCTTTTCAAATTATGAAAATATACAAACTAGAGATTGTTGAAGGAGAAACAAAAATCACTTTTTTTGTTTAGGAGAAATTTGGGGGCTTCCTTTCACTCTCCCCACCTGGAAAGGGAAGAAGGAAAGCAAGGGAAATTTATTTTAATGTCCTTGTTAGGTTTGGAGACCAAAAATAAAAGATGAAATTTGACATGGAGGTAGAGAAGAGCTTTGTTCATTTTAGCCTGAGTGCACACTTTCTGCGCTGAGGTCACCACCTATGAGGAACTAAAGATTTTCCCTTAAGATAATAACACATTTCAGGATTTAACAATTCTGACTAAGAACCAAAGTGAGGAATAACTACTGATTTACGATTTCTTTAAGCTTTTGAGGGAACACAATTTAACACCAACTGCTACATTTTAAAAACAGCTTTCAAAGAACAAAAATGGTTTTTGAAATAAAGTTAATTCTCAGCACAACTCTCTCCAAACTAGTTTCTACACTTACACTTGCTTAATAAGAGAACTCAAAGACTGGCTTCAAGAGAAGGCTGGCCACTACCAGGGCTGATTCATAAATCAGCAGCCCCTCTTCAAAAAGGGCTTTATTCTTTATTTTTAATTTTATGTATGATTTTTTAGACTAAAAGAACATTCCCACCAAAGTAATACAGGGAAGCTGTTTATCAAACAGAACTCTGTAAAAATTCATTTGTGAGCCTTTGGTTACTGCTTTCCTCATGGTCCTTCATTAAGAATGCGAGTTTCTTAACAAAACCACTCATTTTATGGTTTTCATGTTGGTCTTGCTTACTGAACTATTTTATGTTAGTTTTCTTTAGTTTAATACTAAATTTTGTATGAAAGCACTGATTCCACAGGCCAATGAAGTATTCCTCATCTTGGTCAACAAGCTACTAGATTAATTGCTAATATGCACTTTTTACCCACTATTCTTTCATGCACACCCTCTGGAAATTGTATCTGAGAAGCAAGCTACAACTTTCTCCATATTTATAGATGACAGCTCTAGTTTTAGGGGAACAAAATCTGGGGGTGCCAGTGCAGTCAGCCTTTTTGTCTGTCAGAAAAGAACAAAAGGCAGCGCTTCCTCCCCCGACCCCTCCTTAGCGCTAGAGGAAGGGAGGCTTGACAGAACAGTTCTAGAGAAATAGGAAGCCATGCTAAAGCTAGTGAGTTTCCCCTAAACACACACACAAAGCTACCCACCTTGGATAGCTGCCTCCTGAGGCTAAAGCGCTGGACCATGGTCACCCTGAGTAATCTTCAGACAAAGCAATCCACGAAGGGACAGGTTTGTTTGTTTTTAAATAGCTTCTTGGTAAAGTCGATGGCAAAACATTTTGAAGACTGTCACAGAAGTCCAAAGAATTTTCCTGGGAGCTAGCAAACTTGGAACCACTTCATTGTTCTATCGGAGATACTGCAAAGCCTACGTTGGAGAGGGCGGGTGGACTGAGGCAGGGAGGGGCAGAATCCTGAAGCGGCTTCTCCCAGTGCCAAGCTCTGCTAGCACTTCCTGTGAGTCAGCCTGAGGGGTCCAGACAGAAGGACCACCCCTTCCCTTTCCACCAAACCATTAGCCCAGGATGCCGCTGTGGTGCCACCTGAGACACTGGGGACGACAGACCTGATGTTCTGGTCTGTGTGGGAGGAGCGGCGCACCCGGGTCAGACGCTTCTGCCTCCAGTAGAAAACTGGCAACTGCAACAATTCCTCCCACTCTAAAGTCCTAGTGGAGGAGGGTCCCCTGCAAATTGCAACACCCCTTCTCTACCTCCACCTCAGGTAATCCATGGGGTGAGATGGTGGGAATAAAAGGTCGTGGCAACCCCCTAGCCCCCTGGTACCAGCCCTGCTCAGAAGGAAACTCCTCCCAACTGGGCTCGCCTCGGCAGACGTCTAGCTTTGTCTATGGTAATTGGCCAAGCCTTTCCTCTTATTCACAGGGAGGGGTCCCGCCCAGGGAAGGAATGTCAGGTGCAGAGAGGCATACTCTGAGGGTGACTTCAACTTTGTTAGGAAGTTCTACAAATTAAAGATGCTTCTTGCGGTGATTGCCCTCTCTCATTAGAACAATGAAATTTAAGAAAATCCACACACAAAACAAAACAACTTAGGGTAAATTAAAGCAGGTGAAGAGGTATGAAAAATGGCAATCATGAAGGCAGGTCCAAAGATAAAACAATATTTTGCAATCATTTGCCAGTTTCTTCCTAATTTGATTCTGCTTCCAGACAACCAATGTTAAGGATAAAGCTTAATTTAATGAAACGTTCCACCCTATAAGCTCCTCTTTGAATTGTCCACTACCTTTGAATAAATTTAATAACTGACCAGGACAGAACTTGTTGATATTTATTAATTTTTCCCTGTTCCAATGACGCTCAATTCCGTGTGATCTGATTATGTTTTAATCTTACACAGCATACAGCCTTTGGTGGAATGAACCTACTATGTGCAGTCACTGTGTTAGGCAATTCACATCAATTATCCCAGTGATTTCTCAAATAACCCTGTGAAATCTGTATTAATATTCTAACTATTCAGATAAGCAGAAATTTTCTCTCATTATGAGTAAACCTTAAAGTGTAATTTTTCTTCAGGCAAGAAAAGTAAAAAAGGAATTTAAAAAGAAATATATAGATCTTTATGCAATGGTTTTTTAAATTTTTTTTATTTTTATTTTGACAGAGACAGAGAGAAGGGGGAGGGCCCAGAGCAGTCTCCATAGTTGTACATCATCAGTTTTCAACATGGTTTCATTCCACACAAGTGGGTGGGGCCACACATGGGTGGGAACTGAACTGGGGCCTCCCACATGGGAAGTACAACCCAGTTCAGCATATGGGTCCGCACAGGCCTGGGCCAGGATTCAATCCTCAGTCCCCAGGGCTTCAAAACGAGCGCTTAACCCACTGAGCCATCCCAGCTTCCCCACAATGATGATTCTTAACTGTGCTAATGTCACACACTTCTGATTTCCAATTATTACCAAGTATAATGTACAATTTTTAACAATTCGCCTAAGATGACTCACATATATCTTATACTACCTTAGGAAGAGTAGGAAAGATATACCAAATTCAAACAAATTAACAGGATGCCAAAATAAAAAATTACTCTAAACAAAATATATATATATAATTTTTATTCCAAAACCCTTAAATGAAAAAGGATTGAGGGCATGCTGGGATAGCTCATTGGGTTAAGCACTTGCCTTGCAATCATGAGATCCTTATGCTAAGCTGCGGTGCAATTGGTAATTGCCAATCCCAAGGGCTAGATCTCTCCCCTCCCATGTGGGAGGCCCCTGGTTCGTTCCCGCCCTGCATGGCCCTACAGCCACCTGTATGGAATGAAACCATGTCACAACTAATGATGTACAACTATGGAGACTGCTTTGTGCCTTCCCCACTTCTCTTCTCTCTCACTTCTCTCAAAAACAATAAAAATAACTCTTTAAAAAAAAAGGAAAAGGATTGAACATATTTAACTAAACTTCTTTGTGGAAAGCTAAAAAAACTTTTAAATCAACAACTATAACTGCAAGTGAAGACAACTTCACATCTAAGTTCAGACTATGCACTGTAATCTAATATTTAAACTAACTGATTGAAATTTAATTTCAGGCGAAAATAGGTTGACCAAAATCTGAGTTCTGTGTTTTCTTTGTTCTTTAAGTGGTAAGAATACCAGTATCTCCTCCTACAGGGAATGAAACCAAGTACTCAGAAAACATTTCCTGAGTTCCTGGGAATACATAGAGAATTAATGAGATGTCAATGTGGAAATAATGAAATTCCTTAAAGAAAAACTGTCTTTAAAAATAAACATCACGGGGAAAGCCGGGACGGCTCAGCGGGTTGAGCGCTCACTTTGAGGCCACGAGGACCGAGGATCGAATCCCGGCTCCAGCCCAGGCGGGACCCACATGCTGAACTGGGGAGTTCCCACAGTTCGGTTCTCTAGCTGTCTCTGTCTCTGTCTCTCTCTCTATCTGTCAAAAGTAAAATAGAAATAAATATGCACTGAAGATAAAATAATTACTCTCTATAAATATAAAAAAAAAGATAAAAAAATAAAAAATAAATAAATAAATAAACATCAGGTGCTTCTGATATAAGCAACTGGAATTCCAGATCATTGCTGTAAGATTATTTCTAATCCTACCGCTCTCTCACAAAAAAGGAAAGAGGAAGATAAAAGGAACTATAAAAAAATTTCAGAAGTCTACAAATCCAGGTACACATTAAATGTCAATCATGAACAGAATAGGTTATAAATTCTCAAAGTTCCATATATACATAAGAAGACATGAATAAAAAAATAGTCTTCAAAAGGATGGGACTTACTTTTTGTCTATTAAAATAAAGATAACACTATCATCAACAAAGCAAAGAGACAACCAATCAAATGGGAGAAAATATTTGCAAACAATACCTCTAACAAGGGTCTAATATCTAAAATATATAAAGAACTCATACAACTCAACAACAGAAACCCAAACAACCAAATAAAAAATGGGCAGAGGGGAAGCCGGGATGGCTCAATGGGTTAAGCACTTAATTTGCAACCCCGGGGACAGGGACGGAGGATCGAATCCTGGCCCCGGCTCATGTGGACCCATATGCTGAACTGGGGAGTGCCCCCAGATGGTTCTCACTGGGGTGAGACCCCAGCCCAGTTCCTGCCCTGTGTAGCCCCACGCCCACCTGTGGAATGAAACTATGTGGAAAAACCAATGATGTGCAACTATGGAGACTGTTCTGGGCCCTCCCCCTTCTCTGTCTCTGTATCTCTCTCTGTCAAAAACAATAAAAATTTAAAAAATTAAAAAAAAAATGTGTATATACATATATATATATAGGCAGAGGCCCTGAACAGACACTTCCATGAAGACATAAAATGATCAACAAATATATTTTAAAAAGCTTAACTTCACTAGTAATTAGGGAAATGCAAATCAAAACCACAATGAGATACCATCTCACACCTGTTAGAAAGGCTATTATCAACAATACAAGGAATAACAAATGTTAGAGAGACTGTGAAGAAAAAGGAACCCAAATACACTGCAAGTGGGAACGCAAACTGGTACAACCACTATGGAGGACAGTATGGAGGTTCCTCAAAAATTAAGAATGGAGTTACCATTCAACCCTGCAATCCCCTTTCTGGCGATCTACCCCCCAAATTTGAAAACCTTAGTCCACAAAGATATATGTACTTCAATGTTCATTGCAGCACTATTCACGGTGGTCAAGTCATGGAAATAGCCAAAGTGTCCTTCAATAGATGACTAGATAAATAAGTTGTGGTACTTTTACACAATGGAAGATTACTCAGCCATAAGCAAAGATGAAATATGGCCATTTATGACAACATGGATGGAACTTGAGATCATAATGCAAAGGGAAATAAGCCAGACAGAAAAATCTAAGAACTATATGACTTCACTCATATGTGGAACATAAAACTAAAAGCAACGAAGTACCAAAATCTCATGGACACAGTCAATAATAGTTTAGTAGTTACCTGAGGGTCAGGAGGGAGGGGTGTAGAGGGGGAGGGAGGGCAACTCAAATATCAGGTGACGGAAAGTGAACTGACTCTGGGTGGTGAACACATAATGCAACACACAGATGATGTACTGCAGAATTGTACACATGGAAACCTATGTAATTTTTACTAACCAATGTTGCCCCAATAATTTAACGATAAAAAACAAACACTTTTACGTACAATGGTACCAAAAATAGTAAGAGACTTAATAAATCATGTCAATTAAGCTGGTTTCTATATTCAAAACTCCATTTGCACCAGCTTCATTCTTAAAATTCTCTATAAACACACTTTTAAAATAAATAGATATGGGGATGCCGGGATGGCTCAGAGGGCTGAGCACTTGTTTTGCAGCCCCAAGCCACAGGATGGAGTCCCAGGCCCAGTCCCAGTCCCAGTCCTGGTCCTGCTCCCAGCCCAGTTCCTGCCCAGGCGAGCTTCCATGTAGGAGGCCCCTGGTTCAGCCCGGCTCACAGGGTCATGCTTCCCATGCGGGAGGACCCATATACTGAACTGGGGTGTTCCCCCAGTTTGGTTCTTGCTGGGGCGAGCTTCCCGCCTACCATGCAGGAGGCCCCGTGGCAACGGTTCCTGCCCCGTGCAGCCCTGAGCCCCCTGCTAGTTCCTGCCCTGCATGGCCCTGCGCCCACCTGTGGAGTGAAACTATGCCAAAAACTGATGAACTATGGCGACTGCTCTGGGCCCTCCACCCTGCTCTCTGTCTCTGTCTTTCTCTCTCTCTGTTAAAAACAATAAAAATAAATCTTAAAAAAAAACAAAACTGCTTAAGATACTCAGTAAATTTTTTTGTAAACTATTCCATTTTAAAAACTTGAACCTTTATACTTTAAGTTATGAGTTTCCCTACAGCCTAGCACACCTGAAGTAGTATGTTTAGTTTCTCCCTTATCTCTTTGGTATCCAGTCTTGTTTAACAGTTATATTATGTATTAAATAAATCTTATTGTTCAAACACCACTGTGGGTTTTAACCAGCTTCCTGTGATAACCGAATAGAAGTCGCTGCGCAGTGCCCGCTACCAGCCTTTAACCTTTAACAAGCTTTCATTACACAATGCTACATCATTTCAGAAAGCCCCCTTTCATTATGCTAAACAAGCATTTACAACACCAGATACTTGGTATAGAATGATGCATTACCTTTATGTAAAGATATCACAATTAAGTACAGAAATAGAAACTTAAAGCAATTGTCATAAATGTGACAAATGCTGTAATAGCAGCAGCGATAATATAATGTGCCAAGTGCTATCTACATATTAACAGGGACAATGGTCACACAATAGATGAAGTGATGAACTTTCTGTGGGTCAAGTAGTCTTTTTTTATTGTTAAATTTTTTGGAATGACATTGGTTGATAACAATTACATTGTTTCCAGATGTACAATTCTACATTACATTGTCTATACATTGCACTATGCGCTCACCACTCAGAACTACTTTCTTTCCATCACCATATATTTCAGGGGTGGCCAACAAGTCGATCGCGGTCGACTGGTCGATCGCGAGGCCAATTTTGGTCGATCTTCGATCGCTCGCAATGTCTGGGGTGGAATTCCGTGTACCATGGACTTTGAAGCGACTGTAGAAGACAAAACTTTCTAGCAATAGTTTAATGCATTCTGGGAATTTGCCAAGGTCATAAATTCCTAGAATTCTGACAGCCTGACACTGTGATCTCCGCCCACCCAGACAATACATTTTGACTTATGTGTTACACTTGTCA
>PVKE010044888.1:0-12824 GCA_004027555.1 Craseonycteris thonglongyai | reverse complement strand
ACAATGAAACTTCAGAAAGAGAGATGAGACGATCCATTCCCTTTGCCATTGCAAACAAAAAAATGAAATACCTAGGAATAAATCTAACAAAGAATGTGAAGGACTTATACACTGAAAACTATAAGACACTCTTAAAAGAAATTAAAGAGGACACAAAGAAATGGAAAGACATTCCATGTTCATGGATTGGAAGAATTAAGATAGTTAAAATGGCCATACTCCCCAAAGCAATATACAGATTTAATGCCATTCCCATCAAAATCCCACAGTCATTCTTTCAAGAAATAGATAAAAAATCATCAAATTTGTATGGAACCACTAAAGAGCACGGATTGCAAAAGCTATCCTAAGAAAAAAGGATAAAGCTGGGGGCATCTCACTGCCTGACTTTTATCTGTACTACAAAGCCTCAGTAATCAAAACAGCTTGGTACCGGCAGAAAAACAGACCCACGGACCAATGGAACAGAATTGAAAACCCAAAAATAAACCCACAAATTTGTGGACAGATTATTTTTGATAAAGGATCAAAAAATATACAGTGGGGAAAAGAAAGCCTCTTCAGTAAATGGTGCTGGGAAAATTGGAAAGCCACATGCAAAAGGCTGAAGGTGAACTGCGATCTCTCACCATATACCAAAATTAACTCAAAATGGATGAAAGACCTCCAAATAAGAAAGGAAACAATAAATTGCAAAGAAGAAAACATTGGCACTAATCTTATGGACCTGGGATTCAGGGAGGACTTTATGAATCTGACCTCATTGGCAAGGGAAGTAAAAGCACAAAAAAACAAATGGGACCTTATCAAGCTAAAAAGCTTCTGTGCTTCAAAGGAAACCATCAATAAAGCAAAGCGGCAACCAACCAACTGGGAGACAATATTTGCAAACAATGCCTCTGATAAGGGGCTAATATCAAAAATATACAAAGAACTTGTACAGCTCACCAAGAAAAAAAACAAGCAATCCAATTAAAAATTGGGCAGATGACCTTAACAGACACTTCTCTCGTGAAGACATACATATGGCCAACAGATATGTGAAAAAATGCTCCACTTCACTAGCAATTAGGGAGATGCAAATAAAAACCACAATGAGATACCATCTTACACCTGTTAGAATGGCTATAATTAACAAGACATGGGATAACAAGTACTGGAGAGGCTGTGGACAAAAAGGAACCCTCATACACTGCTGGTGGGAATGTAAACTGGTACAACCACTATGGAAGGCTGTATGGAGATTCCTCAAAAAATTACGAATGGAACTACCATATGACCCAGCCGTCCCTCTACTGGGCATCTACCCAAAAAACCTGAAGACCTTAATCTTTAAAGATGTTGGTACCCGCATGTTCATCGCAGCACTGTTCACAGTGGCCAGAACATGGAAACAACCAAATGCCCTTCGATAGATGACTGGATAAAGAAAATGTGGTATATTTACACAATGGAATACTACTCAGCGATAAGAAATGATGAAATACAGTCATTTGTGCCAACATGGATGGACCTAGAGACCATCTTATTAAGCGAAATAAGTCAGAATGAAAGAATCCAGAAAAATATGACCTCACTTATAGGTGGAATATAAAACTGAAAGTTACAAAGACACAGAGACCTGTGGACACACTCAATAACATGGTGATTGCCTGAGGGAAGAGGAGGAGGGGGGAGGGAGAGAGGGAGCGGAGGTGGGAGAGGGCACCAGCATTATGGACACACTCAATGGTTTCGTGTTTACCTGGAGAGGAGGGAGGAGGGGGGAGGGAGAGTTGTTGGGGCAGGGGGGAGTGGGCACTAGATATATGGTGGTGGAGGGGGACCTGATTCTGGGAGGTGGGCACATAATGCGATGCATGGGTGATGTGATGTGGAATTGTACATCGGGAAACTATCTAATTGATACCAACCAATGTCACCCCATTAAATTTAACAATAAATAAATAAATAAATAAAAGTAAAAAATGACATTTTAGAATAAGATAATTAATATTTTAATTTAGTCTACTTTGTTTAAATATTAATGTTAACCACTGAATATTAATAATGACAATTAACAAGTTTACTCTATATAACTAGCCTCTAAATCTTCAATGCAAATAATTTTTTTTGCTTTATTTTGTTTTGTTTTGTTTTTCTAGAATTACCTGGGCATTTTAATTCATCTGAATAGTCTCCACAGTCATTAGACCCATCACATATCCATGTTGGCAGAACACACAGTGAGGTAGAATTACATCTTATGAACCCTGTAGTTTTCACTCCAAGTTTAAAGAAGTGTGTACAGTCTGTATTATCTATAAAGAGATAAACAAAAACATAAATGAAAAAGCACCTCACCTGAAAAATTTAAGAGCCTTCTGTGTAGGTCACAGAGACAAGAAAATGTACCCTCATTTGAAGAAACAAATATGGAATTATCCTATCCAACAGTGGTAATTACAAATCAATTCAGGAAGAGGTTCAGTGAAAAGTTGGACAGTTTTCAATGCCATGGCAAAAGTTCCAAGGCATAAACAAACAACAGGTAATGGAATGTCTTACTGCAGTTCTTTTCATCTGAAGCGTCTACACAGTCTATGTTCTGGTTGCATCGCGCTGATCTTGGAATGCACGTCCCATCTGCACAGCCGAACTCAACAGCTGCACAGGTTGAAACTAGAAAAGCAGGTAAATAAGTAAATCAATAGATGAAACTGAAACTAAAATAACTCTGTGCTTTAACATTTTGATTGTTTTAATTGAATTCACATTCCTTTGTTTGGTTCTGCTCTTTTAATTCTGATAATAAGTCAAAATTGACCCTTGGCCCCATCCCCAAGCTTGGGATGGACGCCTCATACATCTGCCCTTGTCATACAATTGTTTCTTCTGTTGAGGTATTTATAATACTGCACTGCAATTGCCTGTTTAAATATCTATTCCCCTCCCCCAGCTAACCTCCAAACTCCATGAAAGTAGAGACGGTGTTTTGTTTACCATGATAATGTGTGTTCAGGAATAAGCCATCACAAACAAAAACTGTATGTTGTGGAAAATTCTTTCTTCTTCCAACATCAAAAATACAAGTTTCAGACACTAAGCAAATGCCTGAATAAATGCATACATGGAAATTTCAATCTGGTTGGAAAGAATTGGAACATTACCTGCTCTCATAGACAGACAAACAGACTGAGAGAAAGATATCAATAAGCATTTGAATTAATACTCGAAGAGGCAATAATAAAGTAGGGTGACCAGATTTTAACATTGGTAAAGCGGGACACCATTGTCCGGGGGGGGTGGGGGGGGGAGGGAGTTCTTGATTAAAAATTTGGTCTATCTCCCGCCGTTCCCTAGCTTGTTGTGCATTCTTTCCAAAAATCGGGATTTTTAAAAACGCTGCGGGACGCTGGACAAATTGTTAAAAATTGGGACTGTCCCGCCACAAGCGGGACATCTGGTCACCTGGCTCAGTACTTCTAGAAAGCCAACCATGCTATGTATAGTCATTTATCTGGTCTTATCACTAACATTTGGTATAGAAAATAAGAATGACTCCTGCCAAGAAATGTAAATGACATAAATGTGGTGTGGCTTGTCCCTATTGTTGAATATCATGGCTTTCCAGTTCCCTGTTATTTTTAGATGAAAATCAGCTTATATATATATATATATATATATATATATATATGCTGTAACACAATATTTTAGATAGTGGTAATATACCCAGATAAGTATATAAAGACATGTCTCATAATACAATTGAAGTTCGATCTTATACTTGCACTTAAGAGTTTAAGATGCCAGAAAGACCCAATGGAGACAATCAGAAACTATTTTGTCATTTCCATCTCCCTCAAAGCTTCCACAAACAATCTCTTGCATATGTGGCAGCAGATAGAGTGAAGAGGCAAGTTATGACTCCATGAACACGGGGATGTTAGACAGTTAAAAGGACTGGAGATTGAAGAATTTTACAGTAATAGGGTTTCAAAAATGTGTGGGAGCTTTCAAGTGGAAGTAAGAGTAAAGAAAGACTTTTAAGAAGAGGGTAGAATACCAAAATGAAGCCTTGAATGTACTTTCGGGAAAAAGAAATAAATAAGGAGAGGAAATATAAATACATAAAAAGTAACTGTAACTTTGAAGTTGAGAAGATTGGATAGGAGATAATTTTTAAAAGATATGAACAGTAAAATAGATAAGGTAGGGGATCAAGAGACTGGGTAGAGTGTAGAATATTTTCAGTAAGTTTTTTGCCCCCATTTTCCCAATAAAAAATAAGGCTATATTTCTTGATGAGGAGGCCGAGGGGTATATAAGATGTACAAATAAGAACAGATTGTCACTTTATTAGTAATCTTGTCTCCGCAAAGTCTAGCTACAAGTTGGTGTAGTTTAGAAACCATCAGAGGATTAAATAGGGGTGATAAGTGGCAATTGAATTATATATATTAAGTGGTTGCAGAATTTCATAAGTAGCAGAGGCAAGTTAGTCATGCAGGATAACGTCTCCATCATTCGCAGACCAGGAAAAAAGTCCCGTGATGGGAAAAACCTATGAGAATTATGAGAACTTTATTAAATAAGTAAGCATTTGCCTCTTCTTCCAAAACCTGTTCCTCTTCATTCCCTCAAAAGTATTCCTTCCTCACATGTTTTTGGTTGGCCAAGTATTTAATTTTTTTTTCACCGTTAGGGTGATTTTTGAGGGAGAAAGAAGATGGAATCTCTAATTTGTCAAGTGAAAGCTTTCTGACAATTCTTTCTCAAGCTAAAAGTTCTGAAAAATTGAGAGAGGAATAACACATGCAGTCCAAATAAAGATTAGCAAAGAGGGGAATACTAAACTGTTCCCTCCAGATTGTCTAAAGAAAAAGAAGCCTAAAAAATTAGGTAAGTGAAAACACAGCAACTACATCAATACAGCAATGAAATTTTACAAAGGAAGATCTGACAGGAATTATCTATCAAAAGTAGTGGCAAGAAAGACAGTAAAACAATTCTTAACCCCATACACTTTCTTAATTTTCCTATTTTACACACTTTCTTTTCTCCATGTCAGTTAAAATATTTAATGAGATAACAAAGACATAAAATCAATTGGTCTTTCTGTGGTTCTTAGGACCTTTCTTATAAATAACCTAAGTCAGTATTTTCTCTTCCAACAAAACCCTTACCCAGCCTGTGGCAAAGGTAAACTGACAAGGAAAAAAGAAAAACGTTAAATTTGCTGTCATATCTCTTCTGTTTACTTTCAAACCACATTTTTCATTTAATTTACTGCTTGGGTTCCAAGGATATTCAAACCCAGAAAGAATGACAATTTCTTCTCTAGGAATTTCTATCCTTTTTCTTTAGCTTGTTTGTGGACTCTTGAAAGTTATGCTGTGAACTTAGAGAGAAAAAAAAAAAAAACACACAAAAAAAACCAGACACCAGTTTCCTCTCCTTTATGTAGCCTCAGAACTTATCTCTCCAGTCCCCTTAAAGGTGTGTGGGTGGCCCAGAAAGCTCACACACTTCCCAAAGGGTGTATTTATGCATACATTCATCTCAATGGGAAGAAATACAAATCATGTACTCTCCCTGAATCTATTTACCCAACCACTCACACAATATGAAGAGGAATAAAGAATGACAAACTTTCTGAACAATTCTACAAATCCCTCCCCAGCCCCAAGATAGCCTGAAGTCTAAAGCTCTCAGTTATGAAATGGATAGCTATAAAGGGAACATTATAAAAGATTTAAGAGGATTTGGTATTTTGCTTTTTCTCCAAAGGAGAAGAAACCAAAAATAAGTCCTCATAACATTTGTTTCCACTCTGTCAATAAATCCTCTGCATTGTAGAATAAAAAAATAGTAATTTTAAATATTATTAACAACTAAACTAAACAAATAAGAATGTAAGAGTACTCCAAATAATTCAAAGATGATTCCACAATAGCCTTTCTCCACAGTCTATTAAAATTTTCCTGTATATGTTGATTTATTCTTATAAAAATTTAGATTTTTCTGCTTTTACTTTCTTTACATTGAAAAATAATACATGGTTTGGGTATGTGGATGCATATATATATATATATATATATATATATATATATATATATATATATATATATATATATATATATATATATATATAGAGAGAGAGAGAGAGAGAGAGAGAGCGAGCGAGCGCAAAGCATTACTTCCCCATGTAGCAATGACTATAGAAGCAGAAGAGTAACTGGAAGAAAAGACTTGAAGAGAGAAGCCTTTGTCTAAGTCTCCCTGAGCCCTTTTATGCTCCTTTTCTTTCATCACCTTTTAGGTGAACCTTGTACAACTCATGGCGTGGGCCACACATGACCCAGAACGGTTTTGTATGTGGCCCAACACAAATTCATAAACTTTCTTAAAATATTATAATAATTTTTTTGCAATTTTTTGAAAGCTATATTTTATTATTTTTGACAGAGACAGAGAGAGACAGAGAAAAGTGGGAGGACCCAGAGAAGTCTCCCTAGTTGTACATCATCAATTTTTGATATAGTTTCATTTCACACAGGTGAGATGGAACCGCACATGTGGGAACTGGGCTGGGGGCCACCTACATGAAAGGCATGCCCCCTCAAACCAGAGACCAAACTGGGAGGAAGGACCTAACTGGGGGCCTTCTGCATGGGAAGTAGACAACAGTTCAACATACAGGTCCACAAGAGCCAGGGCTGGGATTTGATCCTCGTTCCCTGGGTCTGCAAAGCAAGCACTTAACATGTTGAGCCATCCTGGCTTCCCTGCATTTTTTTTTTAATTAGCTCATCCACTGTTGTTAGTGTTAGTATATTTTATGTGTGGCCCAAGACAATTCTTATTCTTCAGTGTGGCCCAGGGAGGCCAAAGGGTTGCACATCTTTTTTTAGGTAATCTAAGTGTCATGTGTTTGATGACACGAATCTGTATCACTGCTTTCTTTATAAAATAACCTGGCTTTTGGAAAGTGCACCTTGGAAGTCTTCTCTCCACGGTGTGAAATGTGTCCAACAAGTACACTATGTGAACAAACTTAATATAAGAAAAAAATCAAATATAAAAGATACACATGTGATAAATAACGTTTTATACAAACAGCTACCCATTTATGTACTCTAAAGGAGCTAATCCATTCACTTAAATCTATTAATTTATAGTAATGAAGTGTGTTTAAGTTTCCATGAGCACTTTTAGTTTCAAATATTCTACATTATACGTAAGTTTTTGTTCTTGTTGTTGGTTTATAATATATCCAATTGTTAAGGTTTTTAGACTATGATTATCACAAAAGAAAAGTTTTAACAGAAACATACAAAGGTAGTAGTTCTGTGCCTAAAGTATATGGCTTAGTTATAACATAGAAATTAAGTTTAGAGTAAAACAATCAAGAATTTAGACATGTTTTTAGTTATTTGTTATTTTGTATTGTTTTTCAGCAGCTAGTACTGATGTCATTAGTCAGAATAAAACTGATCTATATTTTCTGGTGACTTACTGCTGCAAACAGCCACAGAAGAATTTAATAAATACCTATAATATACTAGGTACTGTAGTTCATAATCCCAAACACACTAATTTATTTACCACTTTTGGAAAAAAACATTTTTTCCCAAGAAAACCCACAATAACTTATTAAATTCCCATAGTTCCCTTTATGAATTTTGTTTCAAAATCTCCATTTTGCATTTACTGTTCAGTTCCTTAACATTTTAGCTTGGTATTTTTACCCCTATTCTAGCCTAATGTCTTTATTATGTTTTCCTCTCCAGCTTACAAACAGCTGGTAAAAATATCAATTTTTTTATTGCCTTCTAGTTTCCTTCTTCCTTTCTTCCAAAGGCTTATTTGTTTTTCCTCACTTTTCCCCTAGCATTTGATGGCACTTTACCATTTTTAATCTTTTAAAGGTAATATGAAATAATAGTTACTTAATTTACAAATGTACTTGGATCTTCCTAAACTATAGTGTCAACCTTAAATGGTAAACTGCTCAAATGTTTTGCCAAAGTCACATAGTTCAGAATGGCAGAGTACTGCATGTTTCTGTGTATAAGATGACACCTACTTTCCCTAACCCAACATTAAAAGAAAATCAATACATGGGTTACTCCCATGTATAAGACAACTACCAATTCCAGCCCCCGGCCCAATTCCAGCCCTGCACTGCCTCCACTCACCTGTTTGGAACAAAACCATGTCAGAAACTGATGACGTACAAGTATGGAGACTGCTCTGGGTACCCCCCCTTCTCTCTGTCTTTGTCTCTCTGTCTCTATCTATCTCTGTCAAAAACAATAAAATCTTAAAATTTTTTTTTCTCTTCATCATCAATCTTGTTAAAAATAGTCTTTATTCCTTTACTACCCATTTTCTGAGCAACCTTATGTGACCTGGATTCTCCTTACCAATTCATTGAATTGAATCTCATGAAGGCAACCAAAAATTATATTCTATTTGCCAACACAGGGGGAACTGCTCACTTACCGATTGAGTTCCATTCTTCTGACTAGGTCATTAAACAAATTGGTGAATAAGCAAGGAGCTTAAAGGCAGATGTCTTATGGTGTGTCATGGCACTATATAATATGTGTTTTTCAATAGCTATCATGCCACCACACTTATAAATGAAATATGTAATCTTGCATAATTTCAAATGCTTTGTGTAGTGATTACTACCTGACTGCAGGGATGAGATAAAGACTGATAAAAGTTATTCCCTGTGCTGGAGAATTGGTCATAGTCCAAATGGTCATTAAACAGGTAGGTTGTTAAGTGAGGAGTAGTTGTACAATGGGCACTCCAATCTATGCTTTCCCTCTTGACATTTTGACTTTACAATTCTAAATGATCATAATTTTAAAAATATATTTATTCCTTCTGAAAATCTTTTTGTAAGTCCTGTGATCTACTACTTCTACTTTTTGTATTGGTGTCTTTAACTTTTAATTTTAACAGGCAATTTGATGCACTCCCCTAAAACAACTATCCCCTGAGCTTTCTCTCCTTAATGAGTCCCAAATCAATACTTTCAGTCTAAATCTACTACCTAAGCTTCCAATCTATATGTAGCTATAGCCTTTGCAATAGTTCCATCTAAATGTCTATCTATAGGTGTTCCAACCTCAGAGTGCAAACTATCCTTATTATCTTATCCCTGTCCTACACAAAAGGCACAGGAAAGTACATTAAAAAAAATGAAAATAACTTTAAAACAGGCACACACACAAAAACAACTTTACACAGCTTCCCCAAGAAGACCTGCCATGCTACCTTTTAAAATGCTATTAAATCTGTCTGTCTCCTCTTTATTTTTAGCTTTGGCTGCTATAATATCCTCTTGCTTTGTGTTTCCTATCTCAGTATTAGAGTTTCAGTTGCACAATCATAGTTTTCTTCCCTAACTTCCTAACTTACTTTCTTACTTCCTTCTTTCCTTTTTTCCTCCCTTCCTTCCTTTTCTTTTTGAAATGTAAATTTGATTATATTGAGTCTGTTTTAAACCTTCCATAACTTTCTGGTAACTACAAGATAAAATGCAAGTTCCCAAGTATGGCACCTAAAAACACATTCAAATTATTCCTTCTTCCTTTAACTCGCTTCAGTTTTTTGTTACTACTTTCTACTATGTAATATGGCTCTAATTATATCATTCCTTGCAGTTTTCAATTTTCTATCCTCTCAGAATTCTCTTATGTTTTGAACATTCCCCTGCATTCATAGTTAGGACTCAGTTTAAACTTAAACTAATCTACAAAAACTTTTAGGACAATTCCAAGCTGAAAAAATAAATGTTCTTAGATGTGAAATGAGAGAATATTATACACATCTTCATCTTTTTAAATGACTATCTTTCACTTAAGAGTTTGGATTCCTTCAGGGCAGGCATATGACACTAATTTGATGTCTCAGGTCTTAATGAATTTTATCCAATAAAAGTGTGTTCAATGAATGGAAAAGGTTTTAAAGGAAAACTGATTTGGAAAAATCTTTTGAGTCTAGATTTTAGGAAAACTTAAGCATTAGACTAAATAATATGTTATTTCTTCTGCAAACATTGAAATAAGGGGGAGCATTTTTGGAACAGTAAATTCAGTATTACATATTCTGCTAGAAATATCCAATAAACAAGGAGGTAGAAGTGAAAATCTGAGAAATGACAAAAGTTTTTTAAGTGAGCAAAGAAATAGAAACCAGGAACAGAGTAACAGATATAATTTTCAGTTAACTGTAATTAATCCCCTCCAACAGCATTTATCAAATGCAATCTATAGATGTTAGTGGTTGTTACATACCAAAAAGGTGAAATCTTAGTTATCTCAGGAATACAATTTGGAAAAGTTCAGAAAATAATTAGTATAATATTTATGGTCTGATGCAAGATATATTTACCTTTACAGTGTAATTCATCAGAATTGTCTCCACAGTCATTTTCACCATCACATAACTTGCCATGAGGAACACAACGACGATTGTAACAGGGCTTGAAACCTCTTCGACAGCTTCTGTTTTCTTATAAATAAAAGTATAATCACAGAATTGAAGGTCTTATTAAAATTCTTTTACAAAAAGAAAATCACAAATAAAATTTCATTCATAATGACTGGATTATGGATCTATAAAACAAGTGCTGTGTAGTATCAAAGTTTTGGGTTAGAATATTCATACATTTTCAAGTAGTTCATTCAGTAAAGAGCCTTTTTGACTAAGTATTATAAATTTGGTGATTCTTACTTGAAGATGTTTTCAAATATATATATTTTTAATTAATTTATTTTTGACACAGAGAGAGAGAGATACAGAGACCGAGACAGAGAGAGAACTGAACTGGGGGAGCTCCCAGTTCAGCATATGGTTCCGCATGGGCCTGGGTCAGGATTCAATCCTCGGTCCCTGGCGCTGCAAAGTGAGCGCTTAACCCACTGAGCCATCCCGGCTTCCCCAGAAGATGTTTTCAAAGTAAACCTTTATTACAGTCTCTAGAATTTCAGTCAGCACATAAATAAATAAATATCACATTCAATTAGAATAAATAAATATCTCTGAAGAAATAAAGACAATGCACTATCTATCTTCTATTTATTTTGCATCCTGCAAGATTTTTATAATTACAAACAGAAAGTACGTAGCAAAATATCTGTCCCTGAACCAATGAATCCAAGTCACCTAAGTAACCAGAAATTCCTTTTTAAAATTATCTACCCTCCCCATTCTCTCTGTCTTTCTATATCTGTCAAAAAACAATAAAAATAAATAAATACATACATACATACATACATACATAAATATTAAAAATTATCTAAATATGACTACTGGAACTTCCTAGAAAGAATACTTGCCTTCTGAATTTTATTTACTTTAATGAGAATCTCCTGACATTTTCTGATTTGGAGCAGAAGGTACCACGTAGAATAATAATAGAGGAGATCCAAGATGGCGGCATGAGAGGAGAACGCCGATAACTGCCTGGGAAGGGCCTTGTGAACAGAGGGGAATCCACAGGGGAAACCCTGAGAAGAAACCTCAACTAAGAGAACCACACAACTCAGAACAACACACAAAGGTTAGAGAAAAAGGGGAGAGCGGGAGAGGGAAAGGGAAGCAGTGGTTAGGGGACAGAGACTTGGAGCGCGGCCCGGGGCCGGCAAAAACAAAGGGGGATTGGGGGACTACGGTCACAGTGGAGCTGGATCGAGGGCGGGCTGGAAGCCGAGACCTAGGGAGCGTGGAAGCCCCACAAGACTGTGGACAATTTAACATCCGAACTCAAGGGACAGCACGCAGTGCCCTAATCAGATCACGGAGCTTAAAGTGGAACAGGGACTGTGGAGCAGGGCGGCGGCACTTCCCGGCGGGCAGGGTGAGAGCAGGGCACCAGCCCACAACGGCTCAGCACCCCTGATTTACGGAGGAGACTGACTGTGAGGGAGCGCCTTCTGAGGACAGGGCTCTTGGAGTGAGGGCTGGGGCTTGAGTGGGCACAGCTGCATTGGACGTGCTTGGAGTGAATCCGGCGGTCTCCACAGAGCCGGGAGCGTAGAGCGGCTGCCGCCCCAGCTACAGCCTGTGCGCACAGGGCTTTCGGCGCCCCGCCCACCGGGCCTCCACAGCGCCGCTACCAGCGTGCAACAGGGCTTTTGGCGCCCCGCCCACTGGGCCGCAGCGGAACCGCTGCTTGCTTGCCAGCGTGCAATTGGGCTTTCGGCGCCCCGCTCACCAGGCCGCTGCGGTGGCTCTGCCTGCACGGAAGTGCACAGCTGGACTCTCGGTGCCCCGCCCACTGGGCCGCTGCGCATCACTGCGTGTGCGCACAGGGCTTTCGGTGCCCCACCCACCGGGCTACCCTGCAGCGCAGCTGCTTGCTTGCCGGTGCACTACAGGGCTTTTGGCACCCTGCTCGCCAGGCCGCCGCAGCACCGCTGCCTGTGCCCGGGGCCGGCTTTCAGCGCCCTGCCCACCAGGCTGCGGCAGCGCTGCTGCCTGCTCGCAAGTGCGCAGCTGGGCTTTTGGCGTCCCGCCCACCCGGCCTCTGGGACGTGGCGGACCGCGCACGCAACTGGGCTGCCTGCCGGGTCTCCGCAGTGTCATTGCCTGTGCGCGGGACTGGGAGGCCGACCAGGGCCTCCGCCAAGCCCCAGCCCATCCAAGTGCTGCCCTGCAGGCGTGGCTTACAGATATGATTGAAGGAGGGGCAGCCAGGAGGAGGAAAGACCAGAGCTCCTGCGCCCCGCCCCCACTGAACCACCAGCCCCCCTGCTGAAAGAGGAATCTGCTATTGTGTCTCAGGCCCACCCTAGCTCCTACTCACATGCCCCCACCCCTGG
>PVKE010044887.1:0-12829 GCA_004027555.1 Craseonycteris thonglongyai | reverse complement strand
GAGGCCCGGTGGGGGGAGGCACAGTGGGGCCTACCTCGCTGGGAGGGCAGAGCTATGGGGACCATCCCAGGTGTCCGTCCCGGCCACGCTCATGACAGGACCTGAAGGCACATCAATTGCAGGTTCAGCTACAACAGAAGACAAAACCCCTCGGTCACAGGTGAGCAAGCTTCCAGCATCCTCTCAAGAATTGCAGACCACCAATAAAAGTTTGAATGTAATCTGAACTTCCCTTATTACTTAAAAGGGAAATAAATCATAGCATATTTAAAGTATCTCCTTAAATAATTTCAAAAAGTAAAATTTTCTTTAAATTTTTCAAGTGTTCTGGCTTTTAAAAATCCCCTTGGCGGGAAAGCCGGGATGGTGCAGCGGGTTAAGCGCTCGCTTTGAAAGCCCCAAGGACCGAGGATCGAATCCCGGCTCCAGCCCAGGCAGGACCCACATGCTGAACTGGGGTGTGCTTCCCGAATGCGGTGAGGCCCCCAGTTCAGTTAAAAAAAAAAAATCCCCTTAGTTAAGGGTAATTGAGGAAAAAGGCGTTAACATAAAATAACCACGGATATTTAAAATAAAAATGTCTGAACATCTAATTCTGCTTCTTTATGAAATAGCTGATATTTTTTAATCGATTAAAGAAAGAGAATGTCACTGGTTAATCATTAAACCCACTGCCAGCGTTCACACTCTGTGTGTGTGTGGAGACTCGATTTACTCTCTGCCTTTGAGACCTACTGGAACGGCTGATAAATATCACAGGAAGCCATGTATGTGCAAGTTCTGTCAGTTGTAAAAAGACAATGACCAGCCACCGGACCTCACTTAGCAGCCTTAGAGGGACCTCGGCTCCCCTGCAGGGGTCCGTCACACACGGTCACTAACTACGCTCACAACCGGCAGTACGCTGATCGATTCCTGCCGTGGTCCACTCACTTCGCCGCAGCCGCTGTCGGCTGCCTGGAGGTGCTCACCCACTCAGAGGCGCCCACCTCCCTCAACTGTACATGGGTCCCCCCTTCCTGACCTCTCTCTTCTTTGACTTTTTGGGGGAGGAGACAGAGATGGGGAGAAATCAGGAAAGCTCAAGCATCGGGACGCACAGGAATCCTGTTCTGTGTTAGGCAGGGAGCCGCAGGCAGTGGGAGGGACTGGCCCTGAGGGTGGCTGGGAGAGGAGCGCTTTCCCTAGAGAAGCAAATGGAAGCCAGTGGGAAACTTGTTTTGCTTTAGAGAAAATGCAAGAAGATTTTTGATTTTTATTTCTAGGGATCTTTATAATTCCTTTATTGCTTATTAGTTTTCTTACTATGTGTAATCAATAGATCATGATGCTATAATAATCACAAAACCTTTAAAATATATATAGGATTAAAAATGTGTATGTGGGGAAACCGGGAGGGCTCAGTGGGTTAAGCGCTCACTTTGCAGCGCCGGGGACCGAGGATCGAATCCCGGCCCCGGCCCGTGCGGAACCATATGCTGAACTGGGAGCTCTCCCAGTTTAGTTCTCTCTCTGTCTCTGTATCTCTTTCCCTCTCTCTCTGTCAAAAACAATAAAAAATAAATAAATCTATAAAAAAAAAATAAATGTGTATGTGTATACATGTGCACACATGCACACACACCTTCTTATGGTTTAATGACAGATTAAAGCCAAGCCATAATTTGAGTGGATTCTTGGTGACAATGTTAAAAACTCAGAAACTTTACAGGGAATAACATAAAAGCTAGGAATAAAAGGAAAAGATGCAAAGAGAAAAATGTGAGCAGTTAAAGCTAAAAGTTCCACAAAATAAGGCTTCAAGTTCAGAGCCATTCTCCCGTTTCCGTTTCTCTCCCCCATCACCTGTGCCTCACAGAGAGCTCAGCGGCTTCCCACAGTGAGATCTGCAGGGTTTATCCAGGCTGCTAGCCGGACACGGAACAGCGGCCTCCCCCCGAGAACAGCCAGGGCCGGTCTCGCTACTCCCCGTGCTGCCCGTCTGCAGGAAACAGCAACAGGAAAGACGGTTACCTCCTTCTGGACACAGGACACGAGGCTGCACAAACGACGGCTTCACGACCTCGAACCACCAGAACAGCTCAGCCATGAACACCAGGTAGTTGCTCTGCATGGAGGTAAGAAAAGCAGAAGAAGGATGGGTCCCAAAGCAGTGACCTGGGCAGTGACCATCACCTACGGCCACACAGGCGCCATGTCATCCGCCCGCCACCGGGGGGCTCCCCCCTAGGGCCAGGGAATCCAGGACAGAGCGCGAGCGTCTGGGGTAACATCTGTCACGGCTCTTGCGTGTCGCCGTGCTGACTTGTTCTCTAGAACGCTGGTCTCATTGTCGCACCACTGCGGACCATCCTGAGATGCTGCATAGCAGACGCTCCGTTAACCGGAACGCAAGCAACCGGCAAAACATGTTTTTAAAAATCAAAAATATAATGCTTTAAATAAAAATTAAGATAAAATCAATCTCTAGCGGAAATAAAGTCTAAACTTGGTGCGTAGCTGCACATCATGCAAAACCTGACTTCGCATGACAGGCGCAGGGCCTCCCAGCGAGCTGGTGTTTGTTAACTTTTCAAGAAAGCGGCACGTAACTGTGCCAGCTCAGCATCGTCTCCTGACAGATCCAAAACCATCACACCCTCTTCTGATCCGGTTCTAGCTCCATCATCGCCTCCTGACCATCGCGGTGCGAAGTCTACCCGGTAACCGCCCTACCCCTCCTGTAACAGTTCTCAGTGCGCATGTGTGTGTTTCTGCTGATCTTGTGGTAGTTCCATTTTTAATTTTTTCCAAGTTAATTGAAGTTAAAAACATTGTTAGTGAAGTTCATAAAGTTGAAAAGTTTATTCACTACCTTTTAACTAAAACTGCATTCACAAAGCCGTTTTTATAAAACTGTGTTACATTGAGTTTGTCTTTTTGTCTTAATTTGCTCTTAATTACTGTATTTCAATAGTAATATCAAAGCAATACAGAGTTTATGGTGTGTATGGCGTAGAGTTACTATAACCAGAAACTGCATTTATCCAGTATCTACCAGTCTCCACGGGCGCCGGTTAACTGAGAGTCTACTGCATGTCAATAAAGCGGGAAAAGGCATTTTCAGCAGCCCCGTGGGGTAACTGTCCTAACAACACAGTTGTTTTGTGTTTGGCCGCAAGATGTCAGCAGAGTGAGAAATAATTCTCCCAGTAACTAAAGCTTCTGAAGATCATTTCTCTTTAAATTTACGATTAAACAGCAATAAATCTGTTACTAGGTTCCAGGAATGATACCAAATTAATTTCACTTACAAGCTCTTGTCTCCTTCTTTTAGTTAAGACAGTCATGCAGCCATATATTAACATTTAAACAATGTAAACACTACGGAATACAGACATAGAATACAGAATAAAAAAAGTAACTTTCTCTCCTCTCCATAGGTCCTAACGCCCCACTCAGAAGAACCAGTTAAAAGTTCTGTGTTGATTTTTCTATAGACCTTTTCCATGCACGTACATACATATATAGATTTGCATTAAACAGAAAGGATTTTTAAATATATCAGCTACGTCACACTATACATAAAGTTTACCGCCTGCTTTCTTCACTTAATGTCTTGGAGAGATTCCTGTGTCAGTAAACCTCCCCCCCTCCCTTAAACAGCTTGTCTGTATCACACACTATTTAGATGTGTCTCTACTAAGACCAGTTGTTCAACTTCCCACCCCCACGAACAACCCTCACTCAGCCTTCCGTGCACATCACATTTGCTCAGTCCAAGCGCCCTCTGAGCAGACCACACCAGGCCATACCTTCCCCCACAGGCGAGGAGGGAGCTCCCAGCCCACCCGCACGCACACCCGTTATTAGAGTTATGGTGACAATGACGTGCCAGCCCAGGGACCAAGTGCCCTCTCGAAGGCTTGAGGTCTTAAAACGTTCAACTGAAGACAGAATGTGGTTCTAATAATGTAGGCAAGAATGTGGACGGTGACTGAATGAAATCATTTTTCCTTTGAGATTACAGGAGCAGCATTTAATTTTTTTAGCAGGTAATTTTTTTTATCAGAGATGGATTAACAAGACACATGTGGATGCAGTGTTTCCTAGCTCCTATTCTGATACGGTGGCAAGGGGGCAACCTCCTAAATTAATCACGGCTTTCCTTGAGACGTGTCAGACAGGGGCCAGGCACATTCGTTCTAGTCACACGTTTTTTAAACACACCGAGGGGATGAACTGCTTCCCGTACCTTTATGGATGAGGCAGCATAGAGCATATCTTCCAGGGTGAAATGGCAGCACTGGTTCAAATATTCTTGGCAAAATTCTTGAATCAGCTGCAGGTTATACAGACTGTCCGCCAAAGACATGGTTTCTTTCAGGCAAATGTCTTGAAATGGGAAGAGCAAGGTGAGGCCTCAGAGTTAATTTCCATCACGTACATTTCCCACCAGCTCGCATCAGTGACCCAGGATAGACACAATTATGCAGAATCCGTTTACCAGGAATACGGTCATCATCATACAGAGAGACGCAGAGAGCAAGCGCGGCCTCGCTCAACTACCTTCCCCAGGACAGCACGGGAGTGCTCTTGTGGGCAGAGCCTTCGTTATTTGCCAAATACTGTCTAAGTTCCTGTACCGTCCGCCTCCAGCTGAGAACCACGTCTCAGGACACTCACCCTCCAGCCGGACAACCCCGGGGCAGTAGAAGTGGATCAGGGCCACCAGCGCACAGCCGTCCGCGCCGTCTTTCAGTAGGTTTTCCAGCACCGGGATGCACGGCAGCTGCCGGAGCAAGGTCTGCTCCTTCCTGTAACGAGCCTACAGCGTGCAACAGGGAGGGCAAGAGTGAGGGCTACACACCACACAGGAAGCCCCAGTGCCCTGGGCTCACGCCCTGATCACATACGTCAGGAGACACGGGGACCACACACAGCTTCCTGCTCTGAGTCCTGCTGGGATGGCCCAGGTAGGAGCACAGAAGCAGCGCTCCAGCCGGAGCGAGCACTCAGCTTAACGGGAGCGAGCACTCCAGCTGGGAGCGAGCGCTCAGTTTAACAGGAGCGAGCACTCCAGCTGGGAGCGAGCGCTCAGCTTAATGGGAGCGAGCACTCAGGTTAAAGGGAGCAAGCGCTCAGTTTAAGGAGCTGTCGCTAATTTACATGAAGTGACATTGAGCCTAAGTATTTGAGAGGCATGGACGGTGAGCACGCTGTGTCCGTCCTTCGTGGAGAACATGTTGCCTTAGGGGCCCCCTCTCTGGAGTGCAGGCAGAGCACTTGTGCAGAAGGAACGGCCAGGCCTGGCCAGGCCCTGTGCTGGGAGGAGGCTGGGTGATCGGAAGCTCCTCCCTGAGGAGCTGCAACTTCACCCGGACGTGCTGCTATCTCCCAGCTGGGCTTCATCAACCAGCACCCGAGCGAGCAGAAGGGCTCCGCTCCCCTCGAAGACCGCACTGTCGGCTTTCAAAGACTGCGGAGGGTGACTGGGCACAGCTGTCGGAGGCAGCTCTCTGAAAATGAGCCACGCTGCATGCTCAGTGGCCGAGAGGGCAGCTCGAGCCACATCTCCCAGGTTCAAGGCCTGGTTCTGCCACTTATTGGTGCTGCGGTCACAGATCAGTCACTTAGCTCTCGCTTCTCAGTGTCCCTGTCTGTACATGGGGGTGACAGTGCCCCCCTGCTGAAGGGCTATGCAAGGTGACCATGTGATGTGTCCTGCCCCCCATTGGGCAGCCAGTGGGCAGTAACTAAGGCCAGCTGTCACTAGCCATTAGCCCTCCTAGAGCCCAGAAAACAAACACTGAAGACGTAATGACGATGCATACGGAAACATTATTATTAGCAAATTATACGATTATACTGGTTACTGTTCTTTAAATAGTTCTTACAAATCAAAACTAATTTTTCTTCTAACTCCACCTAAATTGGTTATCTCTGCATTTTACAATTAAAGTGTAATTTATAAAATAAAACAAAATATTCTGTGGATGGATTCTCACAAAATATTTTGTGAGAATCAAAATAGAAAAAGAATTTATTGAAAGAGAACATTTAATATTTGGTGGTGAAGCCAGATTTCCTTTAACGGTGCCCTCGGAAAAGCACGTGGATTCACGGAGACAACGCCTCCTCTTTCTGCATCGCTTGCTCCCCCAGAACAGGACTCAGGGGGCACTTCCCCCCTGAAACCTTTCAGAGCAGGTTGCCCTGTGAGCTGGTGCAGGCAGACACCCACACTTAAGAAGCGCCTAAATCTAGAAAGACCGTGTGTACGGGCACTGATTATTTCTACACGGTGCTGAGAAGACGTCCTCACTTTGCTGTCGGCACAGTTTAAAAATCAGCCACGAAGAAAGTGGGGAGGGGAGGGGAGGAGGAAAGAGGGGAAACCAGGCAGTAGCACAGCCCAGCCTCAGCTCCCTCCTCACACTTGGTACGCTCCGTTCCAGACCCTTCCACCGCTTCCCTTAGCCAGCAAGAAACAAAGCAGCCTGCTCCCTGGAAATCCTCCCAGGTGGCTGGGCCGGGCCTCACACCCCAAGTCTCCAGCACCAGCCGGTGTGCGGCCCAGTCTGCACTGGACTGAGCTGAGCACCCAGGAACCAAGCGTGTGCTGTGCTACCGCTCTCGGCCAAGCAGCCCTGCACAAGGCGCACACACACGTGCACACACACGCACCCCCCACGCGTGCACATACACTTTCCTGCACGCACACACACGGCCCTTTATTGAGCTTGGGCGGTAACCGACACCAGGGGCTGCTGAGTGGCGTGCCCACGCTGCGTGGGGCAGCCCGGCTTCCACCGCGAAGGCACCAGCCACCGCCGGGCGGTCACGGGCACTTCACTTTGTGAAGACCAGAGTGTTCACACTCGAGGGTGCCCCGTGCTTCCTCAACGCACTGCCTGTTCTCTCTACATGCTGGGCAGTTTCCCCAGATTTCATCCCAAAGAGTTGATCCTTCAAGTCCAATCAGAACGGAACACAGTTTACACCCAACACTGGTAACGATACCAAGAACCTGTCACTTTGTTATCACACAAAGTGTCCCCTATGATTCAGGCTCAGAAGAAAATGGTTCTTTCAAAAAGATAATTTGAAAATACAAATAATTTACACATGCAACTCATACTCACTTTTACTAAAGTTATCAATACTGATGAGAATCTAGTTGGACTTTCTTTGAATATCTACAAACCTAGCAAAGAGATGCTTATGCTTTGAATCATTTTTAAAGCTTCTAATCCAAATCTTGGCTGGATTGTCTTATCTTTCTACTTCACGTTACGATCAAGCACCTTACAATCCAGTCTCTACGCAGTGACTAACAGAATTACATGAAATGACTATCAGCAAGACAGAAACAAAACCATTCCACAATCACAATTCTGGAGAGAAAATGGAAGTGCTGGGCAGACTTACTGGAACGAGTTTCCAGAACCACTTGGAAGGAGACTTCAGAGGAAGAAGCGGAAGCAAAGGGAAAGGAAAAGGAAAAAGGCGTCAGGACGGTTTTCAATTCCCACGTCACAATCAAGTTTCTGATAGTGCAACTCCATGTTGCTGGTTCTCACAACATTTTTAACTGTTAATTAACACTGTCATTTAGAATACATAGGTTTATTTAAAAAATACACGTGGACAGAAACAGAGTACAACCCATTGAATAAAAATCCATCAATTCATACAGATAACAGAGATGATAGATGAGGACAGGCTTGCGTATAACAGAATCCTAACAAATTATTAACAAAAGAAATGATGGAGTCAGACAACTACCTTTTTGTAACCATTACAGAAAAAACAAATTCAGGTAATTATCATCAATGAATTTTAAATCCCAGGTGAGGGGAAACACTAGCGAGGGACCGGATATTTAGTCTCCAAGTACTCATTACAGAAGGAAAAATAATAACCACACAGTCAAGAAACTAGATAGCGTCCTAACTGATCAAAGCTAATGTCACCTAGTGGCACATGGGTGGGTATTGCCTCTGGATAGAACATCATGAGAAAGACACATTTAGCCAGCATCCCAGTCTAAATGAAAGCACAGGCCTTAATCTAATTATGAAGAAGTATCAGAAAAACCCAAATCGAGGGATATTCTACGAAAATGACCTGGACTCTTCAAAAATGTCAAGGTCATGAACAAAAATGAAAAGCGAAGGAACTGTTTCCATTTAAAGAAGGTCAGAGATGACAGATAAGTACGGTACATAATCCTGGACGGTATCTTGGTCTGGGAAAAATACAAAGTACAGCTAGGACAACTGATTAAATTGGAATATAGGCTATAAGTCTGATCAAAGTATCACACTGATGTTAAATGACCTGTATTGTGGTTGTCTTGGTCTTAGGAAATATACACTGATGTGTTAATGGGCATGATGTATGCAACCTTTTTCAACTGTTTCAGAAAAATTTACACATGTATGTGTTTGGTGTGTGATGTGTGTATACACACACACACACACAGATGTGTACATATGTATGCACACACGGAAAGGCCACGAACAAATGTTACACCGATGAACCTGGTGAAAGAGTATACAGGGTTCTTTTACTTGTGCAACTTTTTCTAAATCTGAAATATTTCAAAATAAATGTTCTTAAAAAGTCATATTAAGTCTATACCAATCCAAATCTCTGTTGGGTCTTATGTCCGAACACATAAGCCTACTGATCTATAAAACTGTTGGAGAAATCTAATCTTTATAGTACAAAGATTATAGGAAAAGATTAAAATCATGGTACTAGGATATCTAATACACAAGTCTCTTTCACTAAATCATCTTTATAAGATGCTGATTGGAGGGAAAAAAAATCATAGTACCACCTCTGAATTTTAAAAATGTTTAAAATGCTAAGTTCCTCATTTGACTTGGTACATGGAGTGAGCTTAATAATACAACAGGGGCACATCCAAATAGAGGTGCTGTATTATCCATCAGGGCGAGTGAATTACTGTGAAAGAGAAAAGGTCTGTTGGCAAAGGATGCAAAGAAAGAAGTTAATGAGCACTGACCACAAAAGTGCACCCAGGAAGGGAAGCCGGGATGGCTCAGCGGGTTAAGCGCTTACTTTGCAGCCCCAGGAACCGAGGATTGAATCCCGGCCCCGGCCCATGTGGACCCATGTGCTGAACTGGGGAGTTCCCTCAGTTCAGTTCTTGCCGGGGCCTATGTGGGAGGCTCCCGGCCCAGTTCCTGCCCTGCGCAGCCCCGTGCCCACCTGTGCAGTGAAACCATATGGAAAATGAATGCTGTCAACTATGGAGACGGCTCTGGGCCCTCCCCCTTCTCTCTGTCTCTGTCAAAAAACAACATAAATAAATCAATTAATTAAAAAGTGCACCCAGAATAACCATAATCACAGAATAGAATCTTAGAAGTGGAATTCTAAACAAAAAGTATCTAACTTAGGCAGGTCAAGTCGTCACAATTATTTAAATGAAATAATCGTATGAAAAAGGAAACCAAGGTAAATCTAAGAATCAGACCAAATGATGCATCTAAGAATGATGCACTTAGGGAAAGCTGGGGTGGCTCAGCGGGTTAAGCGCTCGCTTTGAAGCCCCGAGGACTGAGGATCGAATCCCGGCCCCGGCCCATGCGGACCCACATGCTGAACTGGGGAGTGCCCTCAGTTCAGTTCTTGCCGGGACCTATGCAGGAGGCTCCTGGCCCAGTTCCTGCCCTGGGCAGCCCTGTGCCCACCTGTGGAGTGAAACTATATGGAAAACTAATGCTGTCAACTATGGAGATGGCTCTGGGCCCTCCCCCTTCTCTCTGTCTCTCTCTGTCTGTATCTCTCTGTCAAAAATCAATAAAAAAAAAAAAATGATGCACTATATGAGAAGATTAAGTGTTTGTTTGATAAGTATATATATGTATGAAATAGGTAACTGAATCAATTATCACGTTATGGGTTACAAGCCTATGTTTCCCAAAATAGATTCCAAAGAGCACTTGTTCTATGAGCTATCAGTATATGTCATTCGTCAAAGACATAGAAAATCAAGTATGTTTAGAAAACAGGCTTTGTAACCGGGCCTTTAATGTATTAACACGAGCATGATACTCTTTTTTTTTTAAAGTTTTATTTATTTATTTATTGACAGAGAGGAGAGAGAGAGAGAGAGAGAGATACAGAGACAGAGAGAGAACTGAACTGGGGGAACTCCCCAGTTCAGCATATAGTTCCGCACGGGCCGGGGCCAGGATTCGATCCTCGGTCCCCGGGGCTGCAAAGTGAGCCCTTAACCCACTGAGCCATCCCGGCTTCCCCTATTTTTTTTTTTTTTAAATCTCTTTTTCTTTTCTTAATATATTTTTATTTATTTATTTATTTTGACAGAGAGAGAGATACAGAGACAGAGAGAGAACTGAACTGGGGGAGCTCCCAGTTCAGCATATGGTTCCGCACGGGCCAGGGCCGGGATTCGATCCTCAGTCCCTGGGGCTGCAAAGTGAGCGCTTAACCCACTGAGCCATCTGGCTTTCCTGCGTGATACTCTTAAAGGGGCTCAGACTAGGTAGCATTTCTCAAACATGCCTGACTTCAGACCCCCTTTCTTTTTTTATAGATTTATTTTATTGATTTTTGACAGAGAGAAACAGAGACAGAGAGAGACAGAGAGAAGGGGGAGGGCCCAGAGCAGTCTCCATAGTTGACATTAGTTTTCCATATAGTTTCACTCCACAGGTGGGTGCGGGGCTGCGCAGGGCAGGAACTGGGCCGGGAGCCTCCCACATAGGTCCCGGCAAGAACTGAACTGGGGGCACACCCCAGCTCAGCATGTGCAGACCCCCTTTCTCAGATAGTATCTCAGGTGCCGTTTGAAGAAATGGGAGTTAAACGAAAAAGTGGGTTACCGCTTAATTGCTAAGGAACTCTCTCTGGTCAAGGTGGAAATTCACAGGGGCGGAGGGAATGAAGGGAAGGAAGCGTCCACCTGCTCTCATCGGGAGAGTGTGGTCTATTTTGAGATCACATCTTTACGTGAAAGGCAATTACAGCTCAGTGGATGTCTTTCCTCCAAAGGCAATTCTTTCATCCAGTTCCCATCCCCCTGTAGAATACCTCACCAATTTCCTTCTAAAAAGTGGCAAAAGTTACACTGAGTACACATGTATCTTTAATATTTTGAGGAACAAACTTCACTGTCTATGTAGTTACACTGTAACCTTAAGGCTACACACCCATGAACTCCGAGCTGTTTCAGAAACCAAGCAACCACCCACGGGCTCTCGTCACCAACTCCCAGGAGTGCCTTTAGCTTGCAACTCACGTCTCCCCTCCGTCAGCCCCTAGGCCTAGTGCCCCACTTCGCAAGTACTACCCGAAACCTAGTAAGGCCCTGCTCAAGCCCACAGCCTCGGGAAGGCCTTAGGAGTTTCACCTCCACGCCTACCATAAATGTGCCGGTTCTGTGGACGTTTATGACAACCGACCACTTCCTCCAAGGCTTCCAGGTCTACGGGATCGGGCAGGCGCAGGGAGATGGAAGCTGGTGGGAGGCAGGAAAGTGGAACACAACTTGATGAAGGGCAAAGGGAGCTCCCCTCTGATTTAACTTTAGGGGAGGGGGTGTCAGGAAAGACGAGGGAGCGAGCGGACGGCGCTGTCAGGAGCTACGCAGTCAGCAAATGGGGCAAATCAGCGTGACCCCCAAACATCAAACTCAGACAGCAGCACAGGCGGCTTCCACTAAACCTTTCATGGAAGTTGGTAACACCCCAAACAGCTGGCCCTTCCTTCCTGCATTCTCTTCCTCTTCTTCCAGCAAGGCCACTCGCGGGATTAGTCCACGAGGGATGCACACCCCGAACAATACTGAAGGGACTTCAGCCAGATGGAGAATAAGGCGTCTGAACACTTCTGATTTCTTATAGCGCAATTCAAATGCTATGCACGTTTTTTATTTATTTATTTATTTTTTTATATCTTTTTATATTTATAGGGAGTAATTATTTTATCTTCAGTGCATATTTATTTTTATTTTACTTTTGACAGATAGAGAGAGAGACAGAGACAGAGACAGCTAGAGAACCGAACTGTGGGAACTCCCCAGTTCAGCACGTGGGTCCTGCCTGGGCCGGAGCCGGGATTCGATCCTCGGTCCTCGGGGCCTCAAAGCGAGCGCTCAACCCGCTGAGCCATCCCGGCTTTCCCTATGCACGTTTAAAGGGCTCTCATTACAATACATTTTTAAACATGTAAAAAATACGATGTTGTAGAAAATACACTTTTGGTCTTGGTATATGACAAGTGCAAATTTTCAAGTAAGAAAACTCATGCCTGCTCAAGAATTTTAAAGAATGACCCATACTGATGTGTCTTCTTTCTTCACAGAATAACCCCTGTGCCACTGACAGTTCCTGGAATATAATTTCAAAGGCTGGACTTATTATAAGTCGTAAGGTGAACACATCGAAAGTTGTTCTCGTTTCGCACACTTTACCAAAGTCAAAACCATTATTTTTGCTGAAAGCACCTCAGAAATTGAAATCTAGTCACTGACAATTTTTCCCAAACACCATCATCCAGTTAACCTTCATTTTGTACTTCTACTTACTTGGAGTTTATGGGTAACTTTCAGTTAATATCAATAAATAGTAATTTTGTTTTTTTAATATCTCTTTTATATTTATAGAGAGTAATTATTTTATCTTCAGTGCATATTTATTTTTATTTTACTTTTGACAGATAGAGAGAGAGACAGAGACAGAGACAGTTAGAGAACCGAACTGTGGGAACTCCCCAGTTCAGCATGTGGGTCCTGCCTGGGCCGGAGCCGGGATTCGATCCTCGGTCCTCGGGGCCTCAAAGCGAGCGC
>PVKE010044886.1:0-12830 GCA_004027555.1 Craseonycteris thonglongyai | reverse complement strand
TTTCTACAAATGTTTTAATCTCTTGTTTAATTTCCTCTTTGATCCAGCTACTTTTTAATAGCATGTTGTTCAATCTCCACGTATATGTGGTTCTCTCTGCACTTGATCTTTTGGAATTGATCTCAAGTTTCAACGCTTTGTGGTCTGAGAATACACTTGGTATGATTTGGATGCCCTTAAATTTGGTGAGGTTGGATTTTAGTCCCTGGATATGGTTTATCCTTGAAAATGTTCCATGTGCACCAGAGTAAAATGTATAGTTCTTTGTTGTAGGATGGAATGACCTGTAAATGTCAATTATGTCCATTTCCTGCAATGTATCATTTAAAGCTGCAATCTCCTTATTTAGTTTCTGCTTGGATGATCTGTTCAATGTTTTCAGGGGGTGTTTAGATCCCCTACTATAATAGTATTTTTGTCAAATTCTCCTTTTAGATCTGTTAGTAGTTGCTTTATAAATTTTGGTGCTTCCTGATTGGGAGCATATATATTGATGAGTGTGATGTTTTCTTGTTATATTGTCCCTTTTATCAAGATGTAATGTCCATCTTTATGTCTTATTAATTTTTTTATCCTGATGTCTTTTTCATCAGAAATCAGTATGGCCACTCCAGCTTTTCTCTGTAAGTGCACTTCTTGATGTTCAAACATAATAGTGGTCATCTAGGTTAGCACTTCCCAAAGTGTCCCTGGTGAAATTTAAAAAATTTTCAAAAATGTCTAATTTGCTGCCGACTTACATAATAAAAATTAATTATAGAAAAGTGAAATAACACAAAGATATACAAAATAAAAGCCCTAATAATTTGTTATGTTATTAAACAGAGATTGTTCATTTATATAAAAGTTTCTAAACCTTTATTCTCAAATTTATTTTTAAAGTTTTTTATTAAAAAATATAGCTGGGGGAAGCTGGGATGGCTCAGTGGGTTAAGCACTCACTTTGCAGCCCCAGAGCCCAAGGGTCAAATCCTGGCACCGACCCTGGTGGACCCATATGAACTGGGGTGTGCCCCCTGTTCAGTTCTTGCTGGGGCCTCCACAGGAGTCTCCCAGCCCAGTTCCTGCCCTGTGCAGCCCAGCACCCACTTGTGGAGTGAAAATATATGAAAAACTAATGCTTTCAACTATAGAGACTGCTCGGGGTCCTCCCCCTTGTTTCTGTCTGTCTCTGTCTGTCTCTATCTCTTTGTCAAAAAAAACCCAAAAAAATAAATCTTTAAAAAAATATATATAGCTGACTAAAAATCAAGATGGCGGGGTGAGAGGAGCTCTTGAAACCTCTCCTGAAAAGACAACAATTTAAACAACTAAAATCCAACCAGAGAATCCCTGAGAGTAGTGCACAGCCTCAGCTGAGAGACCAAGAAAATTCCTAAAGCTGAAGAAATGGAGGTGAGTGAGAGAGAAAGAAAGGGAGCTGTGTGGAGACCCGCTACAGAGCATGACTCGGAGACCCACCCAGTGACAGACCCAGAGGCTGACCCAAGTCCAGCAGAGGAGAGACTAGCTGAAGTAGGAGCATGGGAACGTGGGTCCAGGAGCTGAATGACTCTGGGCGGATGAAAGGCCTGGAACAAACAGGCGGAGGCACAGATGCCAGAGCACGGTGTGGACGGAAAAAGCGAGTGCGGCTGATGGCAAGAGGCCCCGGTGGGAGTGCTGGGGGGAACAGCTGGGGCGCGGTGAGGGCAGCCAGAGTGCGGGGCAGGAGGAGAAAGTGTGGGGCAGGAGGCCGGGTGAGGCACCAGCAGCAGCCAGACATCAGTGCGGGTGACTGGAGTGAAGATCTGGCTGCTGGCACTGGAGTCGGGCAGCTGGAGCTGGGGGCCTGCGGAGCATGATGCTGGCAACTGGAGCCAGAGACGGGTGTTCCAGTGGCTGGAGCGCTGACACTGAGAGTGTGCTGGCGGCTGAGGCGCAGAGTGGCCCTCAGTGAGGTAAGGCCCCAACTGGAGCACTGCATGGCCTTGGACACAGAGCCTGGCTGCTTCCCCATGCTGTCTCCCAGGGCTCGCCCCATAGGCCTCGCCCAGAGCTTGCCTTCAGTGAGCTACTGCCAGGAAGCCACCATTACCCTGTGATGTAATCAGACCTGCGTCTTTCTCAACAAACCCCACCCTCACTCTTCCCACAGAAGCTGGCAGAGGGAAGCCACCATTACCATGTGATGCGAACAGAACTGTGCCATTCCCAACAAACCCCACCACCACCTTTCCCACTGAAGAAGTGGAGGTATCAAGGTGTGGCAGCTTCTGACTGTAGTGGGATCTCAGAGGCATAGTATATCATCACCTACCATACCTTCCCCAAAGAGGAAGCATACAGAGACCCGCGTGACTGAGTCAAAGAGAAGCCCAAATTCTTGGAAGTCTTCCACTGTGAGAAAACCGAATAAACAAGAGTAAATATTATAACACCCTGCAGCAATACCAGCTAGAAAGTAAAATAAAGATTTCTTCACATCTACCAGGAAAAAAGTCCTCATGTCCAGGAAAAAAAAAAAAAAATGCTTCAACAGTGATAAATACCCTTGTGAACAAAGGTGCTCAGAAAAAAAGAGAAAAATCTCCAAAAAATAAACTGGGAGATATGAAAAAATATGAGGGAAATAACAGAGAATTCAAGACTACAATTCTGAAAATACTGAAAGAGCTCAAAGAAAACTGCCACAGTAAACAGAAGGAGCTAAGTGATCTCAGAAAGAAAACTGACTGTTTAAAAAAGAAGCAAATTGAATTTCTGGAGCTAACACAATAAAAGAAATGAAAATTGAAATAGCTAGCATAGGAAGCAGAGCTGACCAGATGAATGAAAGAATTAGAAAAATTGAAAACAAAAAATTGGAAATGTCACAGAAGGAAGAAAAGAGAGACCTAAAAGCTAAAAGAAATGAAAGATATCTATGAGAACTATCTGACTCCATTAGACAGAATACTATAAGAATAATAGGTGGTCCGGAGGAAGCAGAGGATGAGATGGGCACAAAGAATTTACTCAGACAAATGGTAGATGAGAACTTCCCAAATTTATGGCAAGAACTAGAACCTCAAATCCAAGAAGAAAACAAAACCCCTAGCTAAATGAATCCTAGCAGGCCCTCTCCATGGCACACTATACTAAAGATATCAAAGGGCAAAGACAAAGAAAGAATCCTCAAGGTAGCCAGAAAAAAAGAATATCATAACCTATAAAGGGAAGTCCATCAGACTATCATCAGATTTCTCAACAAAACTCTATAAGCCAGAAGGGACTAGAACAAAGTATCCAAAATATTAATGGAGAAGTATTACCAGCCCAAAATCTGGTATCCAGCAAAGTTATCCTTTAGATATGAAGGACACATAAAGACCTTTTCAGACATATAGAAACTGAAGGAATTCTCTAGCACAAGACCAGCATTTCAAGAAATAATGAAAGAGGCGATTGTACCTAAAATAAAAAGTAAAAGTAAATAGGGATAAACTGGAACAACAAAAACATAAAAGGGGAGGAAAGAAAGGTTTAAATTTCCAAAGAGAATGGAGGTGAGAAACATCTTTAATAAAATGAACCACTGCATATATAAAACTTTCTTTTATATAAAATTCATGGTAACCACTGAAAAATAACTTAAAACTGGGACACATAACAATAAAAGAAGAGAAAACAGAAAAAAAAACAGTCATAAACACCATCTAACTAAAATAACCAATGGGAAGGAAAAAGAAAACAAACAATTAAAATAAAAAAAAAAGCTACCAGAACACAAAAGATAAAATGGCTATAAGAAATCCTCATATATCAATCATCACCGTAAATGTAAATGGACTGAACTCACCATTAAAAAGACACAGAGTAGCAAACTGGATTAAAGAACAAAATCCAACCTTATGCTGTCTACAAGAGACACAACTCAGCCACAAGGACAAACACAGACTCAAGGTGAAAGAGTGGAAAAAAATACTCAAAGCAAATGGCACCCAGAGAAAAGCCAGGGTAGCAACACTTATATCTGACGAAGTGGACTTCAGGATCAAAAAGACATTAAGAGACAAAAATGGACATTTCATAATGATAAAGGAGACAATATAACAAGAAAAAATTATACTTATTAATATATATACTCCCAACCAAGAAGCACCAAAATTTACAAAGCAATTACTAACCGATCTAAAAGGAGAAACTGACAAAAACACAATTATAGTAGGGAACTTAAACACCCCATTGCCAGCCATGGACAGATCATTCAAACAGAAAATAAATAAGAAAATATCAGCTTTAAATGATATATTAAAGCAATTGGATATAGTTGACATTTACAGAATACTTCATCCTACAACATATTTTCTGGTACACATGGAACATTCTCAAGGATAGACCTCATGCTGGGACACAAAGCTAGTCTCAGCAAATTTAAGAAAATTGAAATCATACCAAGTGCATTCTCTGATCACAAAGCTTTGAAATTGGAGATCAACTACAAAAAGAAAGCAGGAAAAACCCCATATACATGGAGATTAAACAACATGTTATTAAAAAATGACTGGGTTACAGAATAAATAAAATAAGAGATTAAAAAATACATAGAAACAAATGACAATGAAAACACAGCATACTAAAATTACTGGGATGCAGCAAAAGCTGTAATAAGTGAGAAATTTGTATCACTACAGGCCTATCTCAAAAAACAGGAAATATCAGATCTTAAAGAACTAGAAAAAGAACAACAAAAAACACCCAAAGCCAGCAGAACAAAGAAAATAATAAAAATTAAAGCAGAATTAAATAAAAAAGAGTATAGAAACACAATAGAAAAAAACTAATGCAACAAAGAGCTGTTTTTTTGAAAAAATTAATAAAATTGACAACCCCCTGGCTAGGCTTAGCAAGGGAAAAAGAGAAAACACACAAATAATTCACATTAGAAATTAAACAGGGGATATTACAACTGATACCATAGAAATACAAAAAGATTATACAATAATACTATGAAGGACTGACTATATGCCACCAAATTCTGCAACCTAAAAGAAATGAACAAGTTTTTTGGAAACATGAAGTGTACCTAGACTGAATCAAGAAGAACTGGATAATCTAAAGAGACCAATCAACATTAAGGAAATTGAAACAATTACCCAAAACCTCCCCCAAAATACGAGTCCAGGACTAGATGGCCTCGCTAACAAGTTTTACCAGGCATTCAAAGAGGAACTAACACCTATCCTTCTCAAACTTTTCCAAAAAATTAAAGAAGATGCAATATTTCCCAACTCATTCTATGAGGCCAACATTACGCTAAACCAAAGCCTGACAAGGACAGCACAAAAAAAGAAAACTATAGACCAATATCTCTAATGAACACTAATGCAAAAATCCTAAACAAAATACTAGCAAATAGAATATAATGATGAATTAAAAAGATTATACATCATGATCAAGTGGGATTCATCCTAGGGGCACAGGGATGGTTCAACATACACAAATCAATCAATGTGATATACCACATAAACAAAACAAAAGATAAAAACCATATGATTATATCAATTGATGCAGAAAAAGCATTTGACAAGATACAACATTTATTTATGATCAAAACACATAATAAAATGTGTACAGAAGGAAAGTACCTCAACATAATAAAGGCCACATATGACAAACCTTCAGCGAATGTCATACTGAATGGGGAAAAACTGAAACCTTTTCTTCTAAAGTCAGAAACAAGACAGGGATATCCCCTGTCACTGTTGCTATTCAAAATAGTGCTGGAAGTTTTAGCCAGAGCCATTAGGTAGGAAAAAGAAATAAAAGGCATCCAAATTGTGAATAAAAGGCATTCAAATTGAGACTAAAGAAAAACTGTCACTTTTTGCAGACGACATGATCCTTTGCATAGAAAATCCTAAAGACTGTACCAGAAAACTATTACAAATAATAAATGAATATAGTAAAGTTGCAGGATAGAAAATCAACGTACAAAATCAACAGCATTTTTATATACAAACAACAAAACTTCAGAAACAGAAATGAGCAAAATGATACCATTTGTGATCAAAAGAAAAATAAAATACTTAGGAATAAATTGAACAAAGAACATAAAGGACTTACACATGAAAAACTATAAGACACTATTAAAAAAAACAGAAGATACAAGGAAATGGAAAAATATTCCGTGTTCATGGATTAGAAGAATCAATATAGTTAGAATGGTCGTATTACCCAAAGCTATACGCTGATTTAATGCAGTTCCCCTCAAAATCTCAGAGACATTTTTTCAAGAAATAGATTAAAAAAAATTATCAGATTCTTCAGGAATCATACAAGACCCTGAATCACCAAAGAAATCCTGCAAAAAAAAGAATAAGGCTGGAGACATCATGCTTCCTGACTTCAGTGTACACTACAAAGCATCAATCATCAAAACAGCTTGGTATTGGCAGAAAAACAGACATACAGACCAATGGAACAGAATTAAAAACCCAGAAATAAACCCACAAGTATATAAATAGATAATTTTTGACAAAGGAGCAAAAAATATACAATGGAGAAAAGAAAGCCTCTTCAGTAAATGGTGCTGGGAAAATTGGAAAACCACGTGCAAAAGAATGAATCTGGACTGTGAGTTGTCACCATATACCAAAGTTAACTCAAAGTGGATTAAAGGCCTCCACATAATATCCGAAACAATAACGTGCATAGAAGAAAGCGTCGATTCTAAACTTATAGACCTTGGGCTTAGAGGGCACTTTATAAACTTGACCCCAAAGGCAAGGGAAGTAAAAAAAGAAAGAAATGAATGGGACTGTATAAAACTAAAAGACTTTTACACAGCAAAGGACATCATCAACAAAGTAAAAAAGGAAACCAACGAAATGGGAGAAAATATTTGGGAACAATGCCTCTGATAAAGGGCTTATATCTAAAATATATAAAGAACTCAAACAACTCAACAACCAAAAAAACAAACGATCCAATTAAAAAATGGGCAGAAGACCTGAATGGACACTTCTCCCCTGTAGACATACAAACAGCCAACAGATACATGAAAAAATGCTCAACATCAGAAGCAATTAGGGAAACACAAATTAAAATCACAATGAGATACCTCCTCACACCCGTTAGAATGGCTATAATCAACAAGACAAGGAATAACAAATGCTAGAGAGGCTGTGGAGAAAAAGGAACCCTTATACACTGCTGGTGAGAATGTAAATTGGTACAACCACTATGGAAGGCATTATGGAGATTCCTCAAAAACCTAGGAATGGAATTGCCATATGACCCAGCAATTCCTCTTCTGGGTATCTACCCAAAAAACCTGAAAACCTTTATCTGCAAAGATATATGTACCCCAATGTTCATTACAGCACTGTTCACAGTGGCCAATTTGTGGAAACAACCAAAGTGTCCTTTGATAGATGACTGGATAAAAAAGTTGTGGTGCATTTATACAATGGAATAGTCTACACAGCAATAAGAAAAGATGAAATACAGCAATGTGTGACAACATGGACGAATCTTGAAAACAGCTTTTTAAGCGAAGTAAGTCAGACTGAAAGAATGAAGAAACATATGACCTCACTCATAGGTGGAATATAAAACCAAAAGGACCAAAGAAACAAAAACCCATGGACACAATCAATAGCTTAGTGGTTATGTGAGGGTAAGGGGGGAGGAGGGGGGAGAGTTGGGGAGGAGTAGGCAGGGTGCATCAAATATATGGTGATGGAAAGAGCTGATTCTGGGTGATGAGTACATAATGCAATGTGTAGACAATGTAATGTAGAATTGTACACCTGGAAACAATGTAATTGTTATCAAGCAATGTCACCCCAATAAATTTAACAATTTAAAAAATATATAGCTAACACACAACACATCAGTTTTATGTTAGATCAATTTCAGGTGTTTACCATAGTTGTTTAACATTTCTATAGCTAAAGAAATAATCACCAGAAGTCCAGCTACCATCTGACACTCTACCACCTTACCACAATATTATTGACTATATTCCCCTTGTTGTATGGTATACCCTTATGAGTTACTTGTTTTATACCTGGAAATTAGGACATTTATTGCCTGTCACCATTTCCCTTCTTTTAAAAGATTTCAGTTACAGTTAACATTCAATATTATTTTATATTAATTTCAGGTGTATAGCATAGTGGTTAGGCATTCATATAACTTAAGAAGTGATCCCCCTGACTAGTCTAGTACTTAGCTGACACTATACAGTTATCACCATATTATCGACTATATTACTTATGCTTTACTTTACATTCCCATGACTATTTTGTAACTACCAGTTTGTACTGTTTAATGCCTTCACAGTTTTCACCATGTCCCCAACTCCCTCCCAACTACCACCCCAATAAATCTAGTACCCAATTGACACCATACAGTTATTACATTATTGACTATATTTCTTCTGCTGTACCCTACATCCCCATAACTGCTGTGTAACAACGAATTTAAAAGTCTCAATTCCTTCTCTTTTTCACTCACCCCCTCAACACCTTTTCATCTGCCAACCATCAAAATATTCTCTGTATCTATGAGTTTGTTTCTGTTTTGTTTGTTATTGTGTTCTTTAGATTCCACATATAAGTGAAATCACATTGCATCTGTTTTTCTCTGTCTGACTTACTCTATTCAGCAGGATCCCCTCCAGGTCCACTCATGTTGCCACTAATGGCAAGAATCCATTCCTTTCCACAGCCAAACATTATTCTATTGTATGTAAGTACCACCTCCTCTTTATCCATTCATCTATCGGTGCACACCCAGGCTTCCCCCATATCTTGGCTATTTTAAATAATGCTGTAGTGAGCATATAGATGCACATGTCCCCTTGAAGTAATGTTTTAGAGTTATTTGAATACATAGCCAAAAGTGGAGTTACTGGGTCCTTCTTTGTCCTTTGTTATAGCCTTTATTTTAAAATCTATTGTGTCTGGTATAAGTATTGCTACTCTAGCTTTTCGTTGTTGTTCATTTGTTTCAATTCCATTTTCATGAAATAACATTTTCCATTCCTTTACTTTCAGTCTGTGTGTGTCTTTCAATCTGAAATGAGTCTCTTGTAGGCAGCATATGTAAGGGTTTTGTTTTCTTATCCATTAATCCATTCCGTTTTTGATTGAAGCATTTAGTCCATTTACCTATAGAGTAATTACTGACTGATATGCAGTACTCTTGGTTGTAGGTGCTTGCTTTTCCTCACATTGAATATTTTATGCCAATCCTTTCTGGCCTGCAAAGTTGGTTAAGAAATCAGCTGACAATTTTATGGAAGCTCCCTTATAAGTTACTAGTTGGCTTTCTCTTGCTGCTTTTAGGATTCTTTTTGTCTCTGACCTTTGCCATTTCAATTATAATGTGCCTTGGTGTGGGCCTATTTGGGTTCATCTTGTTTGAGACTCTGCTGTCCTAGGCTTGTGTGCCTATTTCTTTCACCAGATTAGGAATATTTTCAGTCATTAGTTCTTCAACTAGGTACTCAATCCCTTTCTCTCTCTCTTTTGTTTCTGGTACCCCTATGATGTGAATGTTGTTACTCCTGATGTCCCTGGGTTCTCTTAAACTATCCTCGTTTTTTTCTTCTTGCTGTTCTGATACTGTCTTTTCTGCTACCTTGTCTTCCAAATCAATGATTCAACCCTCTGCTTCATCTACTATACTGGTGATTCCTTCTATTGCATTTTCCATTTCAGTTACTGTATTTTTTTTATTTTTTATTGCTATATATATATGTTTTCTATGTCCTTCTTTATGTTTGCTATCTCTTTGTTGAAATTGTGACTAAGTTCCTTGAGCATCGTTAAACCATTGTTTTGAACTCTGTAACTGGTATGCTGTTTGCCTCAATTTGTTTAGTTCTTTTTCTGAAGTTTTCTTCTATTCTTTCATTTAGGATGTACTTTTTGTTTCCTCATTTTGCTTGTCTCTCTGTTTGCATGGTCTAGGTAGATCTGTTATGTCTCCCAGTCTTGGCCAGGCGGCCTTATGTAGTAGGTGCCCTATGGGGCCCAGTGGCACAGTCTCCCAAGCCACCTGCACTGAGTGCTACAGGAGTGTTCCTTGTGTGGGTTGTGTGTGCCCTCCTGTTATAGTTGAGTCTTGATTGTTATTGGCATATCAGTGGGTGAGATTGACCTTCAGGCTGACTGGCTATGGGGTTTGTCCATATTGATAGCTTATAAGCTGCTATGTGGAGGGTTTACCCCACAGAGTGGGATTCACCCCCATGGGCTCTGGTGCCTGTTGAGACTGTCCTTTGGGTGTGCCAATTGTGGGGCTAATTGGATGGTGCTCTGCTATGGCCTGATGCTGATCTATAAATGTTTAGGTTCTGGGGCCTCTTGGGAGGGGCTCCAGTGCAGGCCCAGGCCAGCCACTGCCTGTGACCACTTGCAGACTACCTGGTAGGAGCAACAAAACAATCCGTGGTTGGTTGCTGCCTGTGCTGGACCTGGAGGCATGTGGAAAAGGTGATGCTGTGAACTGAGGACAGCTGCCACCAGTACTGGGCCTCGCGAAGCTCTGAGAAGAGGCAGAGGCCTGCTGACAGCTACTGGCTCCCGTCAGGTTCAGTCACTGATAAAGCCTCATGAGGTGTATGAGTTGGGTATGGCAGGGTGTCAGTGAGTGACAGGGTGGAGCAAACAGAACTCACCAAACCAATTCAGATTCAGTTTTGTCATGGGTATGGGGGAGGGCTCAACACAAAAAGATGGTGCCCACCTGCTGTGTGGGAGGAAGACCCCACACAGTTAAAATGGTGGCTGTTTCTTCAGCCCTCTCCCAGAAGCCACACAACTCAGTCTTCCTTTGTATGTCTCTGATGACCCCCGAGTCACTGTCCCTCTGCTGGAACCCAGAATGAGTGCCTGTGACTGAGTCTGTGTGGGCCCTTTAAGAGAACATCTGAGTTTCCCACAGCCTTCTGTTCCATGTGAATAGTCAGAATCTCCACTGTTTTTCATAGCCAGATATTCTGGGGGCTCCTCTTCTCAGCACCAGTACTCCAGGCCAGGGAGCCTGCTGTGGGGCTGGGGTCCTTCACTCCTCTGTGGGGAACCTCCGCAGCCCAGATATCCCTCCTGGTTTTCAACTGCCACATGGAGATTTGGGTCCAGCCATTTTGTGTTTCTGCCCCTCTTACCAGTCTTGACATGGTTTCTTCTTTGTACCCTTAGTTATAAAATTCCTGTTCAGCTAGACTTCACATGGTTCTCCAGATTGATTGTCTTATAATTTAGTTGAAATTTTGATGTGTTTATGGGATGAAGCAAGCATAGCATTTATCTATTTGATTATCTCTCTCTAGTTTCAAATTCTCATTTGGTGTAGATCAGTAAAAAAACAGTCAGGTCTGGGATGGATCCTTGGACCACTTTTTGATTAGCAATGTTCTTCTTGCCTTCATGTCAAGAAGGGCAAGGCTTAAATTACTTGAATCATTTATCTCAATTTTCAGTCAGAAATGACAGAATGAGAACAACCTTTCTATCTTCATCTGACTCATACATAATTTTTAAGCCTTTACTTTTATTTTTTTAATAGTATTTGGTGTTTTTGACACCTGGAACACATATAACCTTAGCAACTGTGAGGTCCAGGGATTGAATTCTGGCCCCAGCCCATGCAAAAGCCATGTGCTGAACTGTGATAATCATCAGCATGGTGGCAAAGCTTCTCACTTCCCATGCAGTAGGCCCCAGTTTGTTTTCACCCTGTGTGGCCCCACATACACCCATATGAAATGAAACTATGTCAAAAACGAATGATATACAACTATGAAGACTGCTCTGGGCCCTCCCCACTTCTCTCTCTCTCTTAAACCTTCTCTCAAAACAGTAAAATAAACTTTTAAAATATAATAATTCCCAAGCCTGTACATTATTTACTTTTTAAACTATTTTTTTAAAGCAAATGGCTCTATTTTGCACCACATTTTGTCCATAATTCAATGTCCTAAAATCAGTGAAACTATGTAATGGATTTATTTAAGTATTTCATCTTTTGCCAAAATGTTTAAATTAATTTTGAATAACTGGTCACTAGGGAAAAAGATCTTATTGAAAAATAGATGATTCACAAGAGTAAGGAAGATGGTGGATTAGTTGGATGCTGTGTCTGCAGCCTCCCCAGATCACATTATTTTGCAGATAGACAGAGGAATAATCAACCTTGGAAAACATTGGAGGGCTGGCTGAACAGAACCCTGACAGCTTAGGGTGTAAGGAAAGCCTTGCTGAGACTGGTAGGAAAAGTGGAGGAGACATGAAACAGGCTGACCCCAAATTAGAGAGTAAAAGCATTCTGGTTGGGACATTTTAGGGGCAGAGGCTCCCACAGGAAGGGGAGGGGTGCTAGCCCACACTGGGCTTTTCAGCCCAGGGAGCTCTGTGCCTAAGAGAAAAAACCTTGTCACATCTGGTAGGAAAACTCAGTGAGGACTCTGTCTATATCAGTGGGACACAGGTTGGTTGGAAATCCACATGCTTTTTTCCTGAGGGGTGCAAGCACAAGCCCAGCTGGTTTTCACTCACTGTTGTGTTCAGTGGAGGGCTGGCATCGCTAGGGGCACAAGAGGTGTGTAGGGAGGGAATGAGCTGTGGGGTTATGGAGTGAGGGTTGGAGGAACCATAGTACCAGCTCAGAGTTTGCCTCACCTGTGAGCCACAAGAAGATGCCACTTTTTTTCTTTTTCTATGTTAAATCCTCCCCAAAAGAGCCAATTCTGGGAAAGCCGGGACGGCTCAGCGGGTTGAGCGCTCGCTTTGAGGCCATGAGGACCGAGGATCGAATCCCGGCTCCGGCCCAGGCAGGACCCACGTGCTGAACTG
>PVKE010044885.1:0-12854 GCA_004027555.1 Craseonycteris thonglongyai | reverse complement strand
TGTGTGTGCCTGTGTGTCTGTGTGCCTGTGTGTGTGTGTGCCTGTGCCTGTGCCTGTGTATGTGCCTGTGCATGTGCCTGTGTGTGTGTGCCTGTGTGTGCCTGTGTGTGTGTGTGCCTGTGTGTGTGTGCCTGTGTGCACCCGTGTGCTCACACACACATGCAGGGAGTGATTCCACGTCAGTAGTCACAGCTCCCCTCGTGCCAGGCTCTGTGCTGGGTTCCAGAGGGGACAGAAGCACTCAGGTAGCTCCTGGGGGGATGGAGGGGACCCTGAAACTGGGGAGGTGTGTGAGGTCCCTCTGAAACCTTAACAAGCCTCCTGGCCAACGCCCGGGCCGCTGAGAGCAGAGAAATATCCAGCCCCACGCAGGTTCGGGCCGGCTTTTTCAATGGAACCTCAGCTCGCACGACCGTGATGAACTGACACCCCACAGGCAGTAAGTAGGGCAGGTGCCCCCGGGCCAGGCAGCGGGGCTCCCTCGGGCTCGTCCCAGAGCCTGGGGTGCTGGGGAAGGCTCCCAGCGAGGCTGAGGGGCCCGGGCAGCTGAGCCACGCGCAGCTTTGCCTGGTCACCGTTCTGTCCCTGGCGGACCCAAGAGGCCACCAGCCAACAGGCCGTCCCCTCCCCCCTCACAGAGCCTCTAAGAAGGCTGTTGATGAGGAAATATTATAGTTCACGTCCCCGAGAACTAACATGAAGCACGTCGGTGTACCCACCACCCAAATGAGACAGAGGCTCACACGTCGCCGTATGTTCCAGAATGGTCTCCGCTTCCGGGCGACGCGAAGCGTGCAGACAGCTCCCCACCGCCCCCTCCTGTCTCCCCCCAGCTCCCCAAACCCCGCTCCCCTCACGGCTGCCGCTCATCCCACCGATGGCTTCGTGTCTTCTGCACACGAGCCCCTTCCGGGGGGGCACTTTGGAGCACAGGAATCCACGGCACAGACCGGGACCCATACGGTGTCTGGGGAGGCTTGGGGGTGTTTGCGTGCGGACACTCTTCCTGTAGAAGCTTCCAGGACAGTTTCCTGTTCTGAGAGCCCCGGGCTCAAGAAAAGGCCATGGGAAGCCCTTAGCCCAGACTCGCTCTTTCTTGGGCGGCCCCTCCCCCCCAGGGAGCCCGGCGGCAGGACAGTGGGCCCTGGTGGGCCCGGGTGGGCCCGGGTGGGCCCGGGTGGGCCGGGGCCCGGAGCGCCTGGGCCGGCCGTGAACAAAAGCTGCAGCACAACAGCCAGAGCGGCCAGGGCGGGCCGAGGTCCCCACGGAGACGAGAGCCCCGGGCTCCAGCCCCCCGACATTCCAGGCCCCTGAGCAGTCGGGGAAGCCTCTAAGGTAACCGGGCGCCGAGGGAACACAGTCACAACACCCAAACCAACGGAGGAAAAAGGAGCCAAAAACACCGGCGAGGGAAAAGCTCGAGGCGAGGCGGGACAGCTTCAAAGCACGTGGAGGAGACGTGCGCGGAACATCGCGGTACCCTGCAGACGTCACTGCCTTAAACGCTCCGGTTACGGCCAGGCTGTGCAGAGCGTGTGTGCACACACACAATACACACGTGTGCACACATGCACACACACACGTGTGTACACACCCATACGTGCACACGCACGCTGCACAGTGAAGGCCTGGGAAAGAGTCGGAGGTAACCTGTTTGTGAGAATTCTTGGACAGGGTGGAAACACCCTTGGACTAGATGGAAACCGCCGGTGCTGCTCACGAGACAGTATCTGAAGCAGAACGACCCAGGCAGGGGACAGGCGGAGGCGCGCACAGGACACGGGACAACGTCGCACCAGGTGAGAGAGCGGCGGCGGCGACCCCGGAACCCCGTGAGGTGGTCCGTACAGCCGTGGCGTTTCTGCAAACAGAAGCTCCGCATGTCCAGCAAAAAAGGGTGATGTCACCGCTTCTCGGTGACAGCCCTGGACGTGTAAGACGCCGCAGCCCAGGCATTCGCAGCTGACAGGGGAGGCGAGAAGCACCCGCCGGCAGGAAGAGAAGCCAGGCGTCCCGCAGGTCCCTGACCCATCAAGCGCCTGGAAAGATCAGGAGGGACTCGGGGGCTTTGATGAACCCAATTAACACCCACCAGCTCACGGGCAGCGAGAGCCGGCGCCCCCAAACCCCAGCCTACGCGTCCGTTTGTAGCACAAAAGGGAATGCTTTTAAAAATCGATGGCACGTGGGGATGAAAACAAGTCCCAACAAACACAAAAGCTTTAGGGACGCCCAGACCAAAGTCTCTGAACACAGAGCGATTAAGCCAGCAATCAGGGACGGAAAAAGGACTGAGAACCATGTTGGGAAATCAAAGGGAAAAAATTCTAAGTAACTCGTGGCTCCAAGAAGGTATCGAAATAGAAACCAGGACACATTTCGTACTGAAAAGTTACAGAGCTACCGCGGGTCAAACCTGACAAAGGCAACTAAAACAATAGTTACCAGGAAGTTAATGACTATTTTCGAAAAGGTGACAATGTGTGAGCTAAGCAGCCATCTAAAAATTAGCAAAAGAACAACAGATTAGAACAAAGTAACCAATTACAGGAGGGCTGTCCGGGAAGCATCCAGCCACATACTAGGAAGAATAGAGGCCTTGATGGCTGCATTTTTTTTTCCAGACAGCCCTGAGATATAATGGAAAACATACACCAGAGAGTACTGAAAAAGCCAAAGCCAGCTCCGAGGGGGAAAGGATAAAACCGACAACTCTTTGCACACATTGATTAAGAAGGAAAGGAGCTATGGAACAAATAAAAATACAAGGAATGAAAACCTGTAACCACAATTACATAGATTAGAAGCTACTGTAGCAACAAACGGAAGCTTCGCGCCGACACAGTCAAAATGTAGGTGAAATGGTCAAATTCCTAGATTAAAACAGACTTTCTAAAACGGACTCCATAATAACTAGAACCCTTACGTGGCCTGCTAACCATCAGAGGGACTGGTTCTTAACTTAGCATCTCCCCCTCCAAAGAAGACGCCAGACTCAGACCATCCCACCCAGCGCCTTGGCAAGTCTTCATCGTGGCCGCTACTCGGTCAGATGTTGCCCGTCCACACTCTGTCCCCCGCTCCCCCTGAGGTGACGCTGGCTGAGCAGCCGGCGTCCACACAGGCCCTGCTGTCCCCTGACACCCTGTCCTGCCCTGTCCCGCCCTCCCAGGCCAGCTCATGGGCCGCGTTGGCTCTCGTCAATCAGAGGTGCGGAGGAGACCAGGGAAAGGGATGGGTCCCCGAGAGTCAGGGGGCCCAGGCTCCCGAGCCACCGCTGGTCTCAGCCCTCCGCTGTGACACGCTTGCAGGACACTCCCCGGCCCCCACCCACCACCCTGCCTCCCTCCCACCCAGACGCCTGTGTGTGCACAGGATGGGACCCCCAGGACCGAGCCACGGAAAGCCGGTGCCCAGCCGCAGTCTCCACCCCCAGCCCCTGACGCACCCACTCCCGGGACCACACCAGCCTCCCCCTCACAAGACTGCTGGATGGCGTGGGACACCCCTCCTGTCCAAGCCCCACCGGGGCCCCCACCCTCTGGGGGCCCCACTACGCCCACCCTGTCCAAGAATTCTCACAAACAGGTTACCTCTGGCTCTTTCCCAGGCCTTCACTGTGCAGCGTGTGTGTGCACGTATGTGTGTACACACACGTGTGTGTGTGTGCATGTGTGCACACGTGTGTATTGTGTGTGTGCACACACGCTCTGCTCAGCCTGGCCGTAACCAAGGCCCAGGGCAGCGGCCCCTCCAGGGACCTTGCAGCCCAGGACTGATGGCAGGTGGGGAAGGGGACCCATGGACCAGGGAGGCTTCTGCTTCTGTACATTGAGTCCCAGACTGGGAGGTGGGCAGAGCAGGGGCGGGTCCGGGGGGAGGACGGAGTGTTCTAGGCAGTGGGCACGCACAGCAGGCCGGGACGTCCCAGCGGGACAGGGGCAGGGCCGGGCCGGACCACCGGGGCGGCAGAAGTGCTGGCTCCGGTCTCCATCCTGCACCCCCACTGCAGTGGGAGCCACAGCACCACGCCAGCGGTCATGGCTTCTCCGCCTTCTAGAACGTTCTGGAGCTGCTTCCCCATCGGTCCTGGGCCCTGGTAGAATGCAGATTGACAGGCAGCCCCTCTGGGGGCGGGCCCAGCCCGAGTGGCAGCTCTAACTCCCCATGGGCCGGTGGAAGAGCGGCCCAGGCCCTTGGGGGCTGGCGGGCAGGGGGCACCTCCAGCCGCCCGGGTACCAGAGGCCGCCCGCCCACCGCCTCGTGGAAGCTTCCAACACACCCTCATGGGACAAACCTTATTTATGTTTGTTTTTCTCTTTCCAGCGGCTTCTGTCAGCACTGGTGATAGATGGGTACATGTGGATGGATTTTTCAATCTGAGAACCATAAAAAGATTGTATTGGGCTGGTTTAATGCTCTGTGGTAGAGTGTGCGACCTGGTGTGATCATCACTGAATAAATATCGGCAGCCCCGCGAGGCTGAGAACCAGGTGCCTGGGACACCCCCAGGCGCCCGCCCTTCCTCCCGGGAGCCACGGTGCACGAGTGAGGATGTGGGAACCACAGTGAGGAGAGCAGCCCCTCCGGTCACCAGAGCCCCTGCGGCCCTGCCCCCGGGAGCCGGGACTCCCCCCCTGCCCCCCGGCCAGTGCCCACCTGCCCGGCCCTGCCTTTCTGGCCTCAGGACCCGAGGGGGTCAGGGCTCCAGAGGGCGGAAACAGAGACCAGTGAGCGATGACCAGCTGTCCTCAGTGTGTCCTCAGGGGGTCGGAGGGCCTCACCAGCCCAGTGGGAGGCCCCATTTCTTAGCACGGGAACTCGGCCCGTCAGCTATGACAGCTAATTCCCAAATAATGGCCACACGCAGCCCTCGGTGGGCCCAGGGGAGGCATGGTGCACATGCATGTGTGCACAGAGGCACACACCTACACACATGCACACTCAGGCACACCAACACAGACACGGGGGTCACATGTGCGCACACATACCTACACATATGTGTGCCCATGCCGACATATGTGCACATGTGCCTGTGCACGTGTGTGCATACACACATGAACACACATGCATGTGTAGATGTGCGTGCACACATGCATGCGCACACTGGCTGGCCTCGTCCTCCCGCTGGGGAGTCCAGGATTTGGGCCCCCCCAGGACACCTTCGGGCTCAGAGTCCTGAGAGGGAGGAGCAGGGGACCGGTCAGGGCTCCAGCGGGGGATGGGTCAGAGTGTGGTCAGGAAAAACCAACAGGACACAGTCCGTCCGGGCCACGTCCACAGCTCCGTCACCCTCTCCTAGACTCAGCCCTCGTCAGGGGCTGTGACCTCGATGGTGCCATCGCCCCCGGTGCCGACTCCCTGGCAGAGCGGGCAGCTCACGTTGTGTTTTCATTGGTCCCTACAGCTCTGAGAGGTGGAGGCCGGCACTACCCTCAACCTCCTCGTGCAGGTGAGAAGACAGAGGCGCGAGGGGCCAGGGCTGAAGCCCAGATCGAGGGATCCGGGAACCTGGGGAAATGTCCTCAGGGCTTTGCAAGCACAACACGGGCATCAGGAGGGGACGGCACTGTCCCCTCAGCTGAGCGCTGAGCCCCCCACAGCCCTGAGGCAGCCTCTCTGCCAACACCCCCTGGGCCTCACGCCCACCCGACTGCCTGAAAAAGCCTGCAGCAGCCCCCGGCCCGCCTGTGTGTTCAGCTCCTGCCAGCCCAGAACCACCACCACACAGAACTCGGCTGTGGGCCCAGCCCAGCTGAGGCCGCCCCAGCCGCCATCCTCTCCCAACGCAGGAGGGCACCGCACCCGGTCCCCTCCCCCAGCCCGGCTCAGCCCTGCTCCCGCCACCTTCTTGCTCGCCTGCCGGTGGGACTTGTGTGCACGGCTGGTGAATAATTTATCCCCCATTCCCGAGCGAGGGGGAGGGCGTACAAACACCTGCATACATGACCACGGCACGTGCGCGTCCCCAAACCCCGCAAACGGACGCCCTGATCTAATCTGGAACGAATCGCCCGGAACGGAGGCCCTGCGTCTGCTGCAGACGCTCCTGTCCTCCCACCGCGCTCGTACCGCGGGGCCGTGGGCGTGCCTGCGGGCTTCCTCCGTTCCTCTCTGGAGCAGGTTGCTCACGTTCCTCATGCAAAAAAAAATAACAGGCTCCTTCCTAAAATGCACGGCCACAGCGCGGCAGCCTGCTGACGACCCCGCCCTGGCCGCTCGCACGAACGACAGCCGGACGCTGGGTCCCGGCAGCGGCTGGCCGGTTCTGGGCTCGGGGACCTTGCAGCGGGGAGATAGCTGCCCAAGCTTGGGGTCCCCGAGGTTGCCGTCCAGGACCGACAAGGGGGCTCTGGCCACTGGTGGGGTCGGCACACAGCAGCCGCGTGATGCGGGCAGGGAGACCCCAGCAGGAGCTGGCGGGGTGGACCCGGGCCTGGCAGGTCTCGCTCACAGGGGTTCAGGGTCTTCCCCACGGGGGACCAGGTGCCAGGCGCACACCCTGCAGGCGACAGCAGCTCCTTTGCCCAGAACCTGAAGGTCACGGGAGGTCAAGTGCACAATGGTGCTGCTGAAGGGGGAAGCCGGCCCCTCTGTGGGGTTTGGATGCGGGAGGAGCACCCCCTGCCGGGTAGCCCCCCTCCCCCCCGCTGGGGAGCCCCTTTTTCTCCACGACCTGCTCTCTCTCGTCCCCAACCTGGTGACTCCAGCAAACGAGAGGGGTGGGATTTTCACATGGGGTTAACATTCAGTGGCTGTCGTGGGAGTTGGGGGTGGGGGGTGGGAGTTCGTTTCCCCAGGAACCTTTGCCTCCTTCTAGTAAAAATGTCAAAATAAAAAGCCCACCCCTGGGGGCTCTGTATCGCAAACACCGTAAATTCCAAAGATTAAAGAGAAAACACTGTGAGCCCCTCCCTGGTGCGGTGAGCCCTGGGCTTGGGGGGCCGTTTCCTGTTTGCAGGTGGCCGATAAAATATTTAGGCGCAAACCCAGGTTCCGGGGGGCCCTGCTCCCTAAAAGGAGGGCAGGAAGACAAAATGAAAATGAAGTAAATGCCAAATGAACGGGGATGGGTCGCTTTAAAAATTCATAAACACGCAACTCCCTTGCCATTTATTCCAGTTTAACAAGCGGAAAGGCCCACGCAACGTCCTGCAGAGGTGCCGTTCCAACACGGATGTCCAAGAAGCCCCGAGTAATGGTTTCCCGGGGCGCGGAGCATGTCCCTGCCGGATCCCGGGGCAGGGGGTCCCCAAGATCCCCCTAGAACCTGACAGAGTGGGGACAGCCAGCACCCGCCGTGGGAGCTCTGACCCCGCGTCCCTGCAGGAGCTGAGCTCTGCACACACAGCTCCGGGCAGGGGCTCTGCCGTGGACCCACTGGGCGGCCCCTTAAGCTTCCGTGACAAGGGGGCCACCAGCAGGAACTGGCCTTCTGGTCCGCGGCCCCACCCCACGCTCTGCGCAGGGCCCACCCCACCGGCTGGTGCTTCTGCCGTGAAGGGAAACACCGTCCTCTCCTGACCGAGTGACGGCTTCGTGGGCAGCCTCGCGCCTCGCTGGGCGGCCGTGTGAGGAGGTCCCCGCGGAACGGTGCACGGCTCAGAGCCCGAACACGGGCTGTCTCCAGCTTCCCTGGGGGGCAGCCGCCCAGGCAGCCCCGGGTTCAGGCGGTTCCCTGGTGGCACCCAACCGGAGGGGGGCTTTGCCCCCAGCATCCAGGCCAGGGGCCCCGTCAGCGCCTTCCCGACGGCGTGGCTTCTAGGAGAGCGTGGACGAGGACAATAGTCGGCGGGCTGTGTAAATAAGGCGGTGGGATGACAAAAAGATCTGGGGAACTGGCGGCCCCCACCGTTCCAAGTGTCACCTCCCACTCTCTCCTCAGCCCACTCCCCTCTGCCTTCCAGACCCACCCAGTTCCCACCCCAGGTCCCCGCCTCCCCCACCCGGGCTCCCCAGCCGGGCTCCCAGGTGCCACGCCCAGTGCCCCCCACCTGCTGCTGCCCTTTGAGTGAGGACAGGAGTCAGAAGCAGCCAACCGTCTCCTCGCTGACCAGCTCACGAGTGTGGACAGATGTTCCTGCAGCTGTGGAGTCAGCGGCCCAGAACCATGATGCATTTGGAGCCGTGCCTCTTGCTTAGTAGGTAGGTGCCCCCCAAAGATGTTTGTGAACATGAAGAGTTCCAGTTACACCTACCGGTACCGCCCTGGTAAGCAACAGCAGGACTTCATAAAAGAATTCATATGAGCTGGAGCAGGGCCCAGCCCGGGGGAGGGGCCCAGCCTGGGGTTGGGATCAGGGCTCAGCCTGGGGGAGGGGCGCAGCCCAGGGAAGGGGCTCAGCCTGGGGGAGGGGCCCAGCCTGGGGAAGGGGCTCAGCCTGGGGGAGGGGCCCAGCCTGGGGGAGGGGCGCAGCCCGGGGGAGGGGCTCAGCCTGGGGTTGGGATCAGGGCCCAGCCCAGGGGAGGGGCCCAGCCTGGGGAAGGGGCTCAGCCCGGGGGAGGGGCTCAGCCTGGGGTTGGGATCAGGGCTCAGCCTGGGGGAGGGGCTCAGCCTGGGGTTGGGATCAGGGCTCAGCCTGGGGGAGGGGCTCCACCTGGGGGAGGGGCCCAGCCTGGGGGAGGGGCCCAGCCCAGGGGAGGGGCCCAGCCCCGGGGAGGGGCGCAGCCCTGAGCTCAGATAGCAGGAAGAGCTCCCTGGCTGGGGGGTGGGCGCTCTTCCCCAGAACAGCCAGAGCCGGTGCCGCACACGTGACCCTCCGTTGTGCTGGGAGCAGCAAGATATTTCCAGCAGCTGCCGGATGTGAGCCCCCGAGAAGCCATAAAGCAGAAGCTGACTTTGAAACGGCCCTTTTCCGCCTGTATCCTCAGCCATAAATTTAAATAAAATGGCCATTTAAATGCCTGCGACATTGAGGAGGCGGCATGGGGCTGTCTCTCCGGGCTGCGTGGGGAGACAGAGCGAGGCCCTAAATCCGTCCTCCCGCGCCACGCGGGTGAAGGTCGGCGCAGGGGCAGCGGGGAGGGGACACGCGTGTGTGCGTCTCCTGCGGGTGCTGCTGCTCCCGGCTCCCCGCAGGGCTGAGCTCGCGAAGGTGCCTCAGCTCTGTCGCCCTCGGTCGCCACCCACCGGGGAACCAGGGACACATATACCGTGAGACTCACAAGGTCACGTGCGTTCCCACCCGCAGGAAGCGCTCCAAGCACCCTGCCTGCTTCCCCGGCCTCGGGGCCACTGAGCACTGAGAATGGACTCACTGATCTGACTTGTGCCACACGTGGAGCCCCCAGGGTGCTGGGCCCACCCAGGGGTTGGGATCCAGCGGGTCTGGGGTGGGAGCTGAGAATGTGCTGAGGCTGGGACCACACGTTCAGACCCACTGCGCTAGACAAAGCCCACCCGGGTCACGGTCACAGCAGTGGTGGGAGTGGAAGCGGGGAGACAGGCAGGAGCGGTCTGCGTTGCGTGGTTCCTTCCTCCAGAGGATCTCTGGCACCAGCTGTAGAGACACCTTCCTCACCCTGTGACCTGCCGTCAGCCCTGGGGGCAGCCCCCATCTCTGCCCCCCACCAGAAGGACCACTCCCACCTCTGCAGGTCTGTCCCTCTGAAGACGACCTCTGCGGTGGGCAGGCCAGCCCTGGCAGACAATGCTGTAGCCGGAGGCCAACTCGTAGCCGCCAGCAAATCTACCGGTAAGTAGCCGCCTTGGGGTCAGGAGCCCATCTGTCCCTGGCCGGGGTTGCTCATCTCGGGAATACGGCAACCTACGCAAAAAGATCCTTTTCCCAAAAATTGCTCCCCCAAATGATTCTGCCATCTCCCCTTCTATCGAACCCCCTCTCAGATTTTCCACTGAGAAGTGTCTTCTAAGGATGGTCCTCTCCCCCACTCAGGGGAACTCAGTCAAGGGACCCAGCAGCAGGCGAGGCGGAAAAGGGAGAACCCGACCCCAGCTGTGGCCTCCCGTCTCGGTCCTCCTTCCAGGAGGGCTCGCTCAGCCTCCCCAGAACTCCGAGCCTGCTGCCCTAGCCCACTCCGCACCCCAGTCCTCAGGGACCGGACTCCCCAGTGAGCGAACGCAGGGCCTGAGTCACTTCCATCCAATCTAGGTGGCAGCAGGAGGTGTGTGTGAAACTCGCCGTATGACTTCACACTGGGAAGCAGATTAATAAACCATTATGATCAGCAAGCCGGTCATTAGCATGAGAATGACACTCGGGAGCTAATTGAAGCCATCCACAAAATGTCAGCGCTGTCTCGGTATGAAATATTAATCACGCCCGAGCCCCAGCTGGAGACATAAGTGGGGCTGCTTCCCCTGCGACAAGGTCAGGGCCACTGGCTGGGGTCACCCACTCTCCCGGGCGGTGGCTTTATCCAGAAGGGCACGGGCTTGGTTACAGACTTTAAGACAAGAAAGCGATCCTTGAGGTGGAAGGCGGTTCTGCCCCTGTTCTTACGGGGTCTCGGCTGAGGGCGGGTCCTGTGTCCCCGGGAGGTGGGAGTCAGCGCTGCCTCTTCTGTTGAATTTCAGCTGTGAGGTGCCCACCCCAGGACTCTGAACCAATCTGGAGGCGAATTGTGTGATCACAGCCTGGAGCTGAGCCATCCAGACTCCAGAAGCAGCCTTCAGCCACCTGACCCTCCCCTGCATCCCAAGAGCCCCCTCCTCCAGCCAGTCCCGGGCACGTGGGCACGTGGGCACGTGGGATGGGGAGGCTCATGCGCAGTGACCAGCCCCTGTGCTCACCATGGCTCATCTCAGGAAGCCCTGAGCTCACACGAGGCCATGAGCCCGTCTCTCCACGGAAACGATGACTCCACATTGGATGAGCCCAGGTAGGATGAGCCCAGGTAGGATGAGCTCAGGTAGGATGAGCCCAGGTAGGATGAGCCCAGGTAGGATGAATCCAGGTAGGATGAATCCAGGTAGGATGAGCCCAGGTAGGATGAATCCAGGTAGGATGAGCCCAGGTAGGATGAATCCAGGTAGGATGAATCCAGGTAGGATGAGCCCAGGTAGGATGAATCCAGGTAGGATGAGCCCAGGTAGGATGAACCCAGGTAGGATGAGCTCAGATAGGATGAATCCAGGTAGGATGAATCCAGGTAAGATGAGCTCAGGTAGGATGAGCCCAGGTAGGATGACATTCAGGTACACTGAGCTCAGGTAGGATGAGCCCAGCATGACCAGACACTGGTCAACGTGGCTCAAGCAGGAGTTCACCGTCATCAGAAGTGTCTGGACACTGATGGCCACCACTTAGAGCTCGTCCTGTCACTGCAGAAGTCAAACGTGACTTGTATTCACCTTTTGTGATCGGTACCTATTGTGTATTACAATGTTACTGCAGTGTTTTCCTTTCTTAAATCGTGTACCTTTTTTGGGCATACTCTGTATACGCACCTACACACACGTCCTCTGACCGTGCAATTGCACATCGCAGAGTTTGTGCAGGTACTGTGACCAAGGACGTGCACACAGGTGTGTCAGACCTTTGCAGCCCACACTGTAAATGTCCGGGGAGAGCATGGCACACGGCCCGCTGCCCGCCCTGGCACAGACAGTGAGCATCGATGTGGATCAGACGTGTCCACTGACGTGAGTACACGTCCATGGTAAGTTATCACATGACAGGAACAGGCCACAAGCCATCGGTGTGGACACAGTGACATCGTACACCTTATACACACGTGGAGGAAAGTGCCTGAGTGGTACACAGGGCACCTCCACACCAGGGGCTGGGGGACCTGTACCCCCTTTTTCCAGCTCTCATGACTACCAGGCTGGCTGTTGTGACCGCTGTTACTGGTAGAATAGACGTAAGAGTCACGCTTTGGAGATGCTGGGAGATGAGGAAAGAGCCTAGTGCACAGAAGGGGGGGTTTGCTTCGAGTAAAGTGGGGTGGCAGGGCGGGCTGAGCCGCGTCCCCAGCACAGAGCACTCTGGGGGCCCAGGGCCTGGGTGAGCCCTGTCCCTCTGGTCCCCAGTCCTGTGGTGTCACGTGCAAGGGCTAGAACCCACCGGACTCCCGGCTCCCGGGAGGGCCAGCTGTGGACTCGGACAGCCAGCCCCCCACCCTGGGGTCTGCGGTCTCCCAGGCGCCCCAGTCCCGATGACGCACGCCACCCCGGGGCCCGCAGGTCTGCGCAGGGCCTGCTGCCTTCGCCTGCCCGCTATTTTCTGCTAATCGGCGTCACTGGGCCCCGAGCGATGCCAACCCAGAGCCCCACCAGCTGCTCAAGGAGCCGCTCCGTTCCGGGCACGCTCGGCTGGGTTTGGGCCGACTGGGCGTAAGCGGAGCTGACAGCCCATCTGCTTGCTCCAGGCACCGGGCCCAGCTGGGGTGGGGGGCCGGGGAGCAGCCTCCCAGCCCGGCGCCAGGCCCAGTGCTCCCCGCACGCAGGTGTGGGGGGCGGGCAGGACCCACCCCCGGTGACGGGCCAGGCCGGTGCTCCTGGCAGGTGGACCGGAACCACGGCTGTTACAATGCGTCAGCGCAGCGCTGGCCGGCTGAGTGCTCCACGGGCTGCTTCCGTGAACCCCCACACCGGCCGGCACCCCACTTCCAGGTGAGGCGTCCGAGGCTCAGGAAGGGCCCAAGTCCAGCCGGCCTGAGTGAACCTGTGCCCCCAGCCGTGCCCGGGTCCGGGAGTCGCGTGAGTCCATGGGCTTCCGGACGGGGCGGAGCAGGGCAGCCCCTTCCCACCAGGTGCGGAGGCTCCCGCCGGAGCCGCAGAGCCGCCGCTGGGGTGTCTGGGGCTCCTGCATGAGCGGCGGGGGCCCGAGGTCAGTGTGGGCGGGGCCGAGGTCAGTGTGGGCGGGGCCCGAGGTCAGTGTGGGCGGGGC
>PVKE010044884.1:0-12830 GCA_004027555.1 Craseonycteris thonglongyai | reverse complement strand
CAGTACATTAGGTAGGGAAGCCGGGATGGCTCAGTGGGTTGAGCGCTCACTTTGCAGCGCCGGAGACCAAGGATCGAGTCCCGGCCCCAGCCCGTGCAGAGCCATGTGCTGAGCTGGGGAGTTCCCCCAGTTCAGTTCTCTCTCTGTCTCTGTATCTCTCTCTCTCTCTGTCAAAAAAACAACAACAAAAAAAAAACCAAAAAAAAAAAAACCAAAAAAAAAAAACAACAGTACATTAGGTAGATGAAGCAGAGGATTAAATGTGAGATTTAGAAGGTAAAGTAGAAGAATTAATCTAATAAGAACAGTAAAAAGATAAAAACAATCCAAAGACAAAAATAAAGACAGTTTAAGGGGCTACAGGGACAACATCAAGAATTTTAATATTCATAGCATAGGGGTACCAGAAAGACAGAACAAAATGTTGAAAACCCGTTTTAAGAAATAATGATGGAAAACTGATAACCTGGCAAAGTAAATAGACATAGAATTTCAGGGAGCTTAGAGATTCCCAAATTAACCCAAAAAAGTCCACACCAAGACACATCACAATTAGATTGCCAAAGATTAAAGACCAAAAAAAAAAAAAAAAGATGAAGAAGAAGAAAAGAAAAGAAAAGAAAAATTAAAAAGCAAGGGAAAAGCAGTTAGCTACCTACAAGGGAGTTCCCATAAGACTGTAAGATGAATTATCAACAGAATTTATAAGCCAGAAGGGATTGGCACAAAAGAGTCAAAGTGATGCAAAGCAAGGGCCTACAAGTATGACGACTCTGATGGCCATTACAAAAAAAGTGTTCCAAAATTGCTTCGAAGAGTGAACCAGGCACTGGCGTTTGTGTATAGCTTCATAAATGGAATACTTTAAAGCTGGCCTTAGCTATGTAATACTTTTTCTAGGATGATTTTGCAAATTTAATTGTCAGAACTCATAGATTAAATGCTCCAATCAGGGAAAGCTGGGATGGCTCAGTGGGTTAAGCGCTCGCTTTGCAGCCCTGGAGTCCAGAAATTGAATCCTGGCTCCGGCCCATGCGGACCCATATGCTGAGCTGGAGTGTGTCCCCAGTTCAGTTCTTTCCAGGGCCTATGTGGGAGCCCTCGGCCCAGTTCCTGCCCTGTGTAGCCCTGAGCCCACCTGTGGAGTGAAACTATATGAAAAACTAATGCTGTCAACTATGGAAACTGCTCTGGGCCCTCTCCCTTCTCTCTGTCTCTCTCCTAATGTCTCTCTGTTGTCAAAAACCAATAAAAATAAATCTTTAAAAAAAAAGAAAGAAAAAATAATGTTCCAATCAAGACATAAAATAGCTTAGTGGATAAGAAAACAATACCCTTATATATGCTACCTACAAGAAATTTCAGATTAAAGGACAAATACAGACTGAAAATAAAGAAGTAAGAAAGATACTTCATGAAAATGGAAACAAAGAAACCAAAAAATCCTGGGGTAGTTTTAGATAAAACAGATTTAAAAACAAAGGTTATGAAAAGAAACAAAAAAGGACCCAATAATCCTAATTCTGGGTATTTATCGGAAGAAACCCAAAATACTACCTCAAGGAGACATACATCCATATGATCATTGTGGCATTGTTTATAATGTCCAAGATGTACAGGCTGCCTGAGTATCTATCAATGGATTAGTAGATAAAAAGGAGGTGGTACATATTTACTTTGTGGGCCATGGAAGGGAATGGCTTCTTGCCATCTGCAGTGTCATAGATGGACCTGCAAGGCATAGTGCTGATTGTAGTATGTCAGACAGAGAAAGATGGAATGTGATTTCACTTATGTGTTGAATCTAAAGAACAAAAACAAACAAACAAACAAAACAGAAACAAACTCATAGATTCAGAGAGCAAGTTGATGGTTCCAGATGAGAGGAGGTTTTGGAGGGTGGGTGCAAATGGGAAGGATTAAAAAGTAGATTAGTTGTGTACACGGTGATCTAGGATATAGTATAAGGAATATAGTCAATAGTATTGTAATAGCTATGTATGGTGTCAGATGGGTATTAGATTTATTAGGTGATCAACTCTGTAAGATTTGTAAGTGTGAAATCATTATGCTGGACATCTGAAATCAATATAAGATTGTGTGTGAACTGTGATTGAATAATAAAAAATAAATAAAATATTGAAGTCCAATCAAATTAGCATAAGTCTCATTTTTTATATTTTACTCCACAATTGCTTAATTATTAGGAGTTTGATCATCTTTTATATATTCAATGATTTTTATTTCTTCTATTTTCAACTGTTTATATCTGTTGTCAATTTATATTACTTGTCTTTTCTGATTTATTTTTGATGTTTATATACTACATACTATAATAATAATATGGTTATATATATTGCAAATATTTTCTCTCAGTCTGTAGTCATCTTTAACTTTGTTTATGGTATATTTTGGGTGTGTGACCTTGTTTTGAGAACTTAAGTGTTCCAAATGCAAGAATGTATGTTTTATATTCTTATTTATTTACAGATTATTTGAGTCAACTCCAGTTATCTGTAGCCAGTGGTGGAAGTGCTTATCTATTACATTTTACAGCTTCTAAATGTATTGAATATATTTTACTCTATCTGTACAAGCCCAACTGATGGTATGCTGCTCAGTTACTGAAATTTCGGTATTGTTTTTGGAAGTTTTATGCCCAATGTTTGAAAACCACACTGTTTCATCTTCGCCTTCCTGGGGACAACTACTTATCCCCAAAGCAAGCCATTTGTTACTGAAAAGCAGAATTAACAAAACTACTGTGGGTAGTTCAGCATATGGAATAGATACAGGTCCTCTTAATAACATTACTTTCAATAAGTGTGACTTACTCATTTTGTGGTGGAGATAAAGCAGTTTATTGCATTATGTGCAAACCTGATAGAATCCACAATGTTGATCAAATGTCAACATTGGAATCGAAAACTCATTTGTTAGAAGAATATAAATATAACAAATACTACTCAGTACATCTCTTTTCTTTGCAATAGTTCTGACCAAAAGCTATTGGAGTGTACTCTGTACTTTCTGTGAAATTCTAGGCACATTGTATTTTACTTGAAAAGATAGTCAAAATAACTTGTGAAATTAATCTGAGTTAATTTGATATCTAAGAGAGAAATATACAAATAATTCACCTAGAAATATTGTTTCAAGGTCCGTTTGAGACCTTGCATCTAAGAAAGTGTTCTAAAAAATTTATAACAGCAAAGGTTTCTCAGAATTGTACACTTGTACCCTATGTAATTTTTTAGTAACCAATGTCATCCTGATAAATGTAACATTAAAAAAAAAAAAGAAAAGAAAAGATGGCAAAGGTTAGGAGAAAGAGAAGTACAGAGGATCCTGCATCTTTCAAGAAATATCAGCAGCAAAATATTTCAGATTTCTGGTTCCAATTCTGAGTCCTATATCTATATGGACCTAGACTAACTATCTGTTTGAAACTCCTGGAAGGTCCTTTCAGTAGCTGAAGCAGTGTGCAAAGAATTGACTCAAGAGTAATACAGGTGGAAACCAAATTATACAGAACATACTTACCAAAGAAGATGTACCTATTCTGTGAAAAGGAGTAAGGTGTATAATAGGACTATATCAAGAAAAGATATACTGTAGGCCTCCTATGAATAGAGAAATACTATAGAAATAAAACTCCTAGAAGTGATATACTTGACTATGTACGTTAATAGCCTGAGGGGAGTTATTAAAAACACGAATTTTGGGGACCCTTTCCAGACTAACTCCTCAGGTCATTCTGAGGCATGTTTAAATTTGAGAACCACATCTAAATCAGAGCACCACATTTATATCAAACTAGTTTTGCCACACACAAAAAATTGTTTTCAGAAACACATAATGGAACCTTTTTTCTTTCAAAGGAAGAATTGTGCCACTTTGGGAGAAAACTGAGCTTTGTTGTGGAATGAATTGTTCCCATTGGAAAGGCAGACCCAACCTTGACTCTTGCCCTGTGCATATTCCTTCAAAGTACACGTTTGGTTCTGCTTATATAATTGACATTTTCTACAATGGTAGTTTAAATAATTTTAAAAAATTTATCTTGAGAATGCTGGGATATCTGGGTTGAGTGCTTGCTCTGCAACCACAAGGTCCAGGAATTGAATTCCAGCCTTGGCCCATGGGAACCCATGTGCTGAACTGCAGCACAACAGATAACAACCAGGATGACTCAGCAGCAAAGGTTCTCATCTCTCAAGTGGGAGGCCCCCAGTTCGCTTCCTGCTCCGTGTGACCCCACATCCACCTGTGTGGAATGAAAATATGTCACAACTAATGATGTACAATATGGAGACTACTCTGGGCTCTCATCCCTTCTCTCTCTCTTTCAAACAATAAAATAATTATTAAAAACAGAAAAGATTTATGTTGTGATACTGTTAAAGGATCCTTTTCCAGATCTAGCATTGTTATAGTAATCCCATCCAACCTACTAAACAATTTCTGTGAACCCAGACAAAAATAAAGGAGTGTTAGCAGGTAAAATGTAACATACAAGGCTTGACAATTAAGTTTGAAAACCAATACTATAAAAAGAGCTACTCATCTCATTGCTGAATATCACTATGGTCACCTTCAAAATATTTCCATTGGGAAGCTATGCACTGATGCCAGCACCTAGTTTACCATTCAAAACAATTTTGGAAATCTTTTTCTGGAATGACATTCAGAACCATCATTGTATTACCCTGAATGTCATCATAATGTCTTTCTTTCAATATATGCTTTATCTTCAAATACAGAAGAAAGTCGTTGGGGGTTTGAATAAGGTGACTAGGGAGTGTTTTCCAATACCGTGATTTGTTTATTGGCTAAAAACTATCTCACAGACAGTGTTGTGTTAGCTGGTGCATTGTCATGATGCAAGAGACGTGAGTTGGTGAAAAGTTCAGGTAACTTTTGTCTAAGTTCTTCATGTACCGTTTACAGCACTTCCAAATAGTCAACTTGGTTGACTGTTTGTCCAGTTGGTGTAAATTCATAATGAGCAATTCCTCTGATATCCAAAAGGGTGAGCAAAATTGTATTGTTTCTTGATTTGAACTGGCAATTTTTTTGGTCGTAGAGAATTGGCTGACTTCCACAGTGCATTTTGATGCTTTGTTTCAGTCACAGTGGTATATCCATGTTTCCTCGCCAGTGATATAATACAGCGCAAAACATCTTCTTGCCTCTCCAAAATGTTTTGGCAAACTTCTACTCTTATTTGTGTAGGTACATTGATGAGCTCCTTCTGAACCATTTTTGTACACACCTTTATCATGCCAACATTGTCATTTAAGACTTTCCCACTTGTCTACTGATGTTTATTTGATCTGATAGGCTCCTTAGTCAGCTGAGGATTTTGACACACATTTACACAAATTTTTTTTCCCCAATCATTTATCAGTTCTGCTTGTCCCTTGCTGCCCTGACCTCTCATCATCATTGGTGTTTTCTCTCCCCTCAGGAAAAAAAACCCACAAAACTTTAATACATTTCTATACTCACATTTTCTTCATGGCATTATGCTCATAAACTTGGACTAACATGTCTCTGATTCCACTTCCATTTTTTTAATTGATAAATTTATAGGGGTGACATTGGTTGGTAAAAACAACATAGGTTCCAGGTGTATAATTCTATATCACTTTGTCTATATATCGCATTATTTGCTTACCACCCAGACTCAGTTATTTTCTCACTCTTGCCACGTTTAACAACAAATTTAAGTTTTGTTCATTGCTCTAATTCAAGTTCTGACATTCTGGTGACAGCACACAAAAACACTCAACAATAATGAACACCACTCAGCAAGACACTAAATATCAACATTAACACAACTGAGAGACACTGATATACCAAGGTTACTAAATCTTAATGAGTTGTTTGTACAGTGATGCCTACATAAGTGTATGGTGGTAAGTTCACAAACTTAATTGTCACACCTCATGTACCCATAACCTCTGAGATCAGAGAGGCCAGGATTCAACAAAAACATTATTGGATAAATCTTGTTTCATGTAAAATGAATCCTCTTTTTATTTGAGTACCCATATATGCTATTAATATTGTTCTTTCCATAGTCAAAATTGAATCACAGGCTAATAATAGGGTTATGCTAAAACATGCCACCACCATTTGATATGGCATTTATGTGCATGTGTGTGCATGTATATATGGTGGGGGGAGGTTGGGATGGAAACTTGGGCTATCTTTATCTGGATAGTAAATTATGGATTTCCAGGTATTTGGTGTGTATCCTGAATGTTCCAGTGAGCTGTGGACATTAGGGGAATGGCTGCTAGTTATCATAGAGTTCTATATACTTTATCTATCTAATTATAGTATTTGAAAGCTGTGGGTGAATTAAAAATAGAGTCCATATTCTCTCTCAGTCATTAGCCTCATTAATGACAACAGAGGTGGGTTTACTCTAAAGCACGTAAAACTTAAGCTTCAGGGCCTCTCATTTGGTTTGGGCACTATTTGCTCTGGGTATGTTGATTGCAGTAGAGTGTTCAGCACTGGAAGAGGAATTCAGGTTGCAATAAGAAAACATTTCCATGTAAACATTTTTTTTTGTAAATAACCTAAAAAGATTTCCAAATTTTAAACTTCTGTAATTTTCTCATTCTCAATAAATAATCATGTTCATACCTAATTTTCCATTTGTGTTCTTGTTTTGTTTTGTTCTTCCCTAAGGAGAAACACTGATTATGTAAGATTTAGGCCCCATAAAACTTGAATTCTCATTTAAAAACAACAAGTGTAGTTTAGAGTTAATTTAAAAGACCAAGGTTTAAATACAAGAGCTACCAGTTACAAGCTTTATGGTTTTGTGTATTAACATGAAATGTCTTAATGCCTCAGTTCCTTATCCTGAAAATAGGAATAATAGTGCAATTCTCAAAGGATTGTTTGGAAGATTCTATGAACTGTGTGTGCATAGTTCATGATAGGGAGGCTAATGTGGCTGAGATGGTCTTAGCATTCTCACAAAGGAAGGTTCTGATCACACCATAGTAATTTAATGGTAAGGACATGACTGACAAAGGAGAACTATCTGTAACTCGACTAATGCATGTCATAAATGACTGAGATCCTGGAATTCAGGACCATGTCTGTTTTGTTCAATACTAGATCCCTAGCAACTAGCACATGCATAGCACACTTAGCAGGTGTTTAATAAATAATGCCAAATTGTCATGTTTCTATTGAAACAATGTAAACACCTAAATCATTTTTGAAAAATGGTCAGAGTTTGTTCTGGATACCAAATTCCTAAACCCAGAAATATATCAGATTAAATTAAAATGCTTGTTCATTGCCAACATACCCTCTATTGGTGCGCCTTCTGCAATTTTTATTCTAATAGGAATTAGAATGTTGGGGAAGTTGGGATGATTCAGAGAGTTAAGCACTAACTTTGCAACCCCAGGGTCCAAGGATCAAGTCCTGGCCCCAGCCAATGCAGACCCATATGCTGAACTGAGGTGTACTTCCCATGCAGGAGGCCCTTAGTTCTGTTCTCACCAGGGAGAGGTTTGCATGTGTGGGAGGCCCCCAGCTCAGCCCTCAGTTTACAGGGGTGTGACTCCCATGCAGGAAGGCCCAGGCCCAGTTTCTGCCCTGAGCGGCCCCAGCCCACCTGTGTAGAAGGAAACTATGTCAAAAACTGATGATGTACAACTATGAAGATTGCTCTGGGTTCTCCCCCTTCTCTCTGTCTCTGCCAAAAAACAATAAAATGAATCTTTAAAAAATACTTATATGTTGGGAAGCCTGGATGACGCAGTGGGTTGAGCGCTCACTTTGCAGCGCCGGGGACCGAGGATCGAATCCAGGCCCCGGCCCGTGCGGAACCATATGCTGAACTGGGAACTCCCCCAGTTCAGTTCTCTCTCTGTCTCTGTATCTCTCTCTCTCTCTCTCTCTCTCTCTCTCTCTCTCTCTCTCTCTCTGTCAAAATAAATAAGTAAATAAAAATACACTAAAAAAATACTTATATACGGGAAGCTGGGATGGCTCAGTGGGTTAAGTGCTCACTTTGCAGCCCTGGGGACCAAAAATTGAATCCTGGCCCCGGCCTGTACATACCTATATGCTGAACTGGGGAGTTTCCCCAGTTCAGTTCTTGCTGGGGAGAGACCCTGGCCCAGTTCCTGCCCTGTGAAGCCTCGCGCCCACCTGTGGAATAAAACTATGTGAAAAAAGCCGATGATGTGCAACTATAGAGACTATTCTGGGCCTTTTTCCTTCTGTCTCTGTCTCTGTATCTCTCTCTCTGTCAAAAACAACAAAGATAAATCCTAAAAAATAGAACAAATTTAGGTAATCCTCAAGGTTGTAATCACACACACACACACACACACACACACACATACACACACACAAATAATACATATATACATATTTAATATGTTAGACAAAAAAATTAGAGTATTATACACTTATTTTGCTGTTTTACATATTCTCATCTCTCTTGCTATCCTTTCCCCCTCCACTATAATATAATACACTTGTGCTTAATAAATGACTTTGATTGACTGATTTCCTAAACCCTTTGTTTTTTATTGGAAATTTACTTGCAGTGTATGGGAAGTAAGAAGAAGAATGCACACAACACTGATAAAACACCCACTCATTGATAGGAACTTTACAGATGCATAGATAACTTTCATAGCAGTCCTGTCAGGTGGTTTTAAAAAAAAAGTTAAATATTTTTCTGGCACAGGAGGATTGAAGCAAAAATAAGAAAATGTATTTAATTAAAGTGAGAAACAATCTTCTGAGATTGAATATTGAGACAGTGTTTGTGTCTGTATACACTTAGATTTATATGTATCTTGAGTTATGCAGTAAGTGCGTTTTTTACCATGGGTCTCAATCTGATGGGTTTCAAATGTTGCAGATTGTGTGATGCACAAAGGATGGGAAATTAACATTCAAATATATTAGATAACCTGCAATGGTAACAATCAAATGTACTACTTTTCTCATGATTATGTCTATTGTTAATTGTCCAAAAACAACATTTGCTTTATTAGAATCGTAAGTGAAACTTATGGAGTTAATGAGGACACCATTAACTTATTTTACTACTTTTCAGTTGTCATCACTCAAATACTGCCTGGTTGCTCATCTTATGTAATTTCTACCCAGCCACACCTATGACCATAGGAACAGCTTACTTGTATTATTGTACTAGTAATATGATGAGATGTTTTCCAACTGACCATAAAACAGTCAATAAATATTTCTTAACTTTCTCTTGAACAAATAGATCACCTGGTATAAATGTCCCCAACCATCATTGATGCTATATATTCTGGTCTTGAAAGTTTCACTTTAAGATTTATCTGAATTTTTTAGAATAGTTGGGGGATCACAAATGAAACATAGAAGACCACTTAGTTCTATTTTCTCCACTAAAATTGACCTCAGATAAAAACATTTTATGTAAGTCAAAAGAGACTGTATCAGTTTATTGTCCAACCTCATGGTATTTTAGACAATTGATGGCCATTTCTCAGTCTATCTTTTAAATATCACTTCTTTTACTGTAAGCCAAGTAAATAGAAGTGTACCTAGTTGAAATCAGACTAAGAGCACTGTTCATGACTTTGGTCTCCTAAAAGTAAAGCCTGCCTCCAAAGCACAGGCTTTTTCTGAAGTAAGAGAAGAAAAAAATGAAGAAAAAACAAAGTAGGAGGTGAGCATGCTAAAAATGAAAAGACTACCGGTAATATAGTTAGAATCTAACAAACGAGACTGAGAAAGTGGTAATATGGGAGATATATGGTAGGTCAAGTGGATCTTGAATACATGCTGAGAGCCAGACATGAAACCTCACACCTTACAACTCAGATTTCATCAGACTATACTCCAAAACATTGTACATTTTAATACCTATGATCATAAAGCTCAGTCTGCATAAAGTCTTGTTTCTCAATTTTGTTACAGTTTGAGAACATTTTCATTTTTTAGACCTCAACTCAAATACTACTTGTTCTACAAATATTTTCCTGTTGTGATGATGCAGTGATTAATTATCTCCTTTGTTACCTCTGAGCCTTTTATTTGAAGCTATTTTAACTGAGGTGTCAGTTGTGAACTGCTCCAGACATGCCTGTGACCACAGTTACCACTTTAAGAGTTGAAAACATGTATTCATAAAGACACATGTACCCTTATGTTCATTGCTGCTTTACTCTTGGGAGCCAGGACATAGACACTAAACGGAAATGTTTTTTAAAAGATGATTGGATAAAAAACAGGTGGTATATACAATTAAGTAGTACATAGCCATAAGAGAAGATGAACTAATAGTGTTTGTAGTAACATGGATGAATCTTGAATTTATCATGCTAAGCAAAATAAGTCAGACAGAAAATGTCAAGAACCATATGATTTAACTTATATGTGGGATACAAAACCAAAAGAAACAAACTAACAAGACAAAAAAAAATCATAGGCACAGACTATACTTCAGTGGTTACCAGAGTGTGAAGGGAAAAGGAAGTGGTAGAAGAGAGTAAAGTGGATCAAACATATGGTGGTGGAAGGAGAACTGACTCTGGTGAACACACACGCAACACATTGATGATGTATTATAGACATGTATACTTGAAACCTATATGATTTTACTAACTAATGTCATCCCAATAAATTTAAGAAAAGATGCAATACAGCCATTTGTGACAACATGGAAGGACCTTGAAAACATCTTATTAAACAAAATAAGTCAGAATGAAAAAATCAAGAAACATATGACCTCACTTATAGGTGGAATATAAAACTGAAAGGGACAAAGAAACAAAGACTAATGGACACAGTCAATAGTTTACTGGTTACCTGAGGGTAAGTGGGGAGGTGGGTGAGAGAGATGGGTGGGGGGAAGTCAGGAGGGGGAATCAAACATACGGTGATGGAAAGTGAGCTGATTCTGGGTAGTGAGCACATAGTGCTATGTATAGACAATGTAACGTAGAATTGTACACCTGGAAACAATGTAACTGATATCAATTAATGTCACTTCAATAAATTTAACTAAGTAACTAAATAAATTAATTAATTAATTAAAAAAAAGAAAGATAAATGAGAACTGTCCTCATCAATTCTTCATTTTACCATCCTACCACTTTCCTCAAATACCCAAGATTTAGCCTCTTCGATTCCTACATCTATAAACCTAGGTTTTGTTGCCAGCTTGGCTTTTACTTTTGACCCTTTATCCTTCTGTATCGCCTGAGCTGAGCTGAGCTTCAGATGGGTCTGTGTAGAAGGCAGACAAGCTGAAGAAAAACCAAGGCCTTGAGGAAAGAAGTTAATAGCACTTATTCTCTGGCAGCCAGGAACAGGAGGGACTCTACACTTAATTCTCATGGAAGTGCGCAGGCAGCACACTTTATTCTCACATTGACCAGTAAGCAGGACCAAAAGACATTCCACTCAGTGGAAAGTCCCTAGTGATTTTTACGTGCCCAGCAACCAAAGCTGCCTCTATGCTAGCATCTTACATAAGAGCTTCATAGCAAGTTACATAAACTGGTAGTAACATCTGTGAGGGAGCCTGACAGATTCCATTTTCCCACACTCCACCCCTTCAGGGTTTCTCACCTCAAAATCTCTCTGACAGATGTCTTCCACAAAGGTCTCTGTGTGAGGAGCATGGAGCACTGCAGCCATATACCACTACAACAGTATACATGAAAACAACAGCATACTAAGAAACAAGCTAGACAAAAAGATTTCAGTCCACATGGAGTCTCTAATCAAGTTACCCTGTGCTTGTAAAACATAGATAGCAGGGAAGCCGGGGTGGCTCAGTGCGTTGAGCGCTCACTTTGCAGCGCCTGGGACCGGGGATCGAATCTTGGCCCCGACCCGTGCGGAACCATATGCTGAACTGGGAGATCCCCCAGTTCAGTTCTCTCTCTGTCTCTGTCTCTGTATCTCTCTCTCTCTGTCAAAAAAAATAAATAAGTAAATAAAATATATTTAAAACAAAACAAAACAAAAAAACATAGATAGCATCCCACATGCTCAGTTTCAACAATACCTGTTGTAGCTCTGCACAAGTGCCATTTTCTCACCACTCCTGGGAAATTGCCAACATTTGGCCACACTAAGCATGCACCTAACATTTGCCAGTACGAGAGGGAGTGGTCCCCAGGTGAGTGACCAGCTTTTGGCAAATGCTGGTGCTGTGCCAGATGTACCATCATGATGGCCAGCTTCTCCATTTCCACTCCTGATAAGAGAATGCTATCCACCCTTATGTTTCAGAGGCAACACAACCAGGCAGCCAGTGATTCAAGATTTCTGCCTGAATTTCATCCATAAATCTATCAGTTTAGCCTGAGTGTAAGGTCTGAATGCTTGATGCTCTATAATCTAGGGCAGGAGTGGCTAACCTTTTGGCGATTGAGTGCCAAAGTTTATGAAATAAGAGTATACTCGCTCAACTTGCGTGCCAACCCATCAAGTGAGATAGAGGTATCAATTATTTTTATGTCTATAAGAGCATAAACAATAATTTTTTAAATGGTATTCACAGCTCTGCGTGCCGAAATAATTGCTCTGCGTGCCACTTTGGGCATGCGTGCCATAGGTTCGCCACCCCCGATATAGAGAAAAGGCTGTTGCTGCCCTGGGGACACATGAGGGTTTTGGATTTTTACCTTTTGTATAACCATGAGTTGAGCACATAGACCTGGGGGTCCCAAGGAGTCAATCCCCTAGCCCTCACTCTCTTCTGAGGAACTGACCACTATCACTGCCTCTTGCTATAACCCAGCTGGAGGAACTGTAATTCTTCCAGGGTA
>PVKE010044883.1:0-12831 GCA_004027555.1 Craseonycteris thonglongyai | reverse complement strand
TAGGGGGGAGGAGCGGGGGGACAGTTGTGGGGGGAGGTGGGAGTGGGCACTAGATATAAGGTGATGGAAGGGGAACTGATACTGAGTGATGGGCACATAATACGATGCATGAATGATGTGATGTGGACTTGTACATCTGTAAACTGTCTAATTGTTACCAACCAATGTAACCTCATCAAATTTAACAATAAATAAAAAAAAAAAAAAAAGAGGTTAAAGTATATAATTCAGTATTTTTTAGTATGTAATAAAATTTTAAAACATGATTTCAACAAGAAATGAATAAGTTTATTCTTAAGAAATTATATTTATTGAGCTTTTATTATGTGCCAAACATTGTTCTAAGCCCCTTTTTTGTATGAAAACATTTAATCTTCATAACAATCCCATGAGATAGGTGCCATTATTATCATTTTACAGATGAAGTAACAGAAGCACAGAGAAGTTAAGTATCTTACCCAGAATCACACTGATAGCAAGTGGCAGAGATGAGATTCAAATATAGGCATTCTGGCTCCTAAGGCCTCTTTTCAACTGCTAGTTATACTACCTACAGTATACAGTTCATTGACACAGTGATGCTGCTAGTTCCTGAATGAGATTTCAGAGAGCCAAATTTTCATCCTTAAATTAAGTAAGAATACATTTATCCTTAAAATGTAAAGATTTTGTATGTTCTCTAGAACCATGTCTTTAAGCATAACTATTTTTTTTCTGTTGATATATTTTGTATTTAAGCTAAAAATCCTATACTGTGGTTCTTTAAAATGTTTGTTTCTCTGTCATGCTTTCATTTTTAACATGTTCTTTAAAAAGTGATTTTTTTCTTTTACTGTTACTCCATTTCAAGTCTTCATGATGGGATTAAAACTAAGGCTCATGGTTTCATTATATTTCATACTTTTATTCACCGCCATGTGTCTTAAAAGTCTGAAATGTGCCACCACAGGTCTTCTTAAATCTACCCCTCCTTCCCTTTTTTGCCCTCCGTGTATATTCCTATCAGCTGAATTACTTTCTTTGTATTGTTTTCTTTTTTCAGCAATGTGGCCACTTAGCATGTCCTACAGTTTTGACTTGTCAGGTAAAAAAAACGCACTTTCACACCTGACATGGGTTTTGTGGTTTCTGTGGAATACATTTCATTCATCTGCTTGTTCAAACATGCCATAAAAGAAAATTGAAAGGCTTCTACTAAGCTGTGGTCAATAAAATAAAACTTTCTGCTTATTTGAAAACAATGTACTTTTTAAAAATTAAAACTGTGATGAATCTGATTGTGGAAGAACCAGTATGCCTTATCTGTAGTTATGGAATATGGCTTCCAATCCTTACGGTTGCTGTCACTCACCCACACTCTTCTGAAGCAATGATGTTAAGGTCTAAAACAGAATTTTGCCTTAGGAGAATAGAAAAAAACTTTCAAGAAACCAAGTTTTGACATTTTGTATTCTCCAAACTTAAGTAACTAAACTAAAAACTCGAGTCGGCTGCTTCAGAAGAATCGACCGCTCCTCAGTTGATGACAAGAGCTGTCTTTTCTGTCTCTGTGCTCCCTTGTAGATAGAATCCAGTCATAAATTATTCTGAGTGCTGATTAAAAGCATAAAAACAAAAAAGCACTGTAATGGCTTTGGTTGTGAAATATGTGTCCTCTGTTCATAGTACAAGTTGAGACCCCTTCTGTTTAAATAGAGAATAAAAATGAAACAAGTAACTATTAATGACTAATTTTGATCTGTAAAATGAAGCCCCTTCTTAAATTGAGTTTTTAAACTATATGAATGAATTTTCTAAGTCAACTTAATCCCAGTAAATTATTTTGAGAGTTAGAATTTTTAATTTTGGAAGCTGCCATTTTGAATGTAAAACAAGATAAGATGTTGAGACTAATTTTTCTTCCAGAATTTTCTTTTATATGCCGTGGAATTTTTGGCATGCCTTACATACAAATTCATATTTAAAGGAGCCAGAGAATTCTAGTATCATATTTTATTTATGAATATTTACTTATAACTGCTAAACTAGTTCCCACCTGTTTTTTAAATTTCTGTTTATATTTTTAGGTCTCAGACATGACTAATATTTGCACTTTCAAGAAATTCAGATAAATATTTTATAATCTTTATTTACTACTTTTAACTGACCACTGAAGGGCTTTCTCTCTTTTCTTTATTCATCTGAAATGTTGTTTTTTTTTAATCAACAGTTTGCAGAGTAATCTCATAAAAAAAATGGTCTGGAAAATAAACTCAGTAATATTTTGGAATATGTATGTCACTGCTAATCTCCAAAAGTTGGCAGTATATATTACAGACTCTTCTGAATATCTGTGAAAAACGTTTTAAATCAGTTGGACTGTATGAGTGGCTGGCTACCTATGAATACTCTACAGATCAGGCACAGGCGGCTGATCTAGGCAATATCCATGCCCACACATATGGTATATAGGTATAGTTTGTTTTCTTATAGCTTATATGATGGGTTCCGTGTTGGGAAGAAAGTTCTTGACACTTAACCTCCATGATATAAAAGAGTAGCAAAACATTTTTGTTTGCTTTCATTGCTTATTGTTTACTATAATTTATTTTGTATCTTAGTGTATTCATGAATTACACATGCTTCATTCTTGATTTCTTGTGCTACTTTTATGTTTTTATTATTGCATTTTGACTAATCAATTAAAATGTCCCAAATTATAAGTGGAAAAGATTGATTCATTCTCCTAACCTAAATGCAAAGATTGGAATTCATTTCTTCTCTAAGTTGGAAAACTAACAAACTAGGTAGATAATATCTCTAAATTTAAGTATAGGATAAGACAAAATAAAGCATATTCTATTGCTTAGGTATGTCTTAGAAATATTCATTCTTAGTGGATCTTAATAATCCATTCAACATTAATTAAGGTAAGTGTAATTTCTTTTTCCAATGCATATATTAAATATATAATCTGTATCTCAGTTATATTTTCTCCAACTAAGGCAGCAGCTGATTATTACATAAAGTTATTACATATAGTATTTAATATCATGGTTATGCATTTTAGATTCTGAACCTAAAGTATGTGACTTCTAAAGCCAAACCTAGCATCTTAACTATTTGGCTTATTTATAAATATATATCACCAGTTGTTTCTCAAGAAATTCTTATATAGTACAAAACCTTATCTAAGTACCGGTATTTGGTTTTCTAACCTAATGCACTGAAGGATTTATACATTTTAACAAAAAGAATAAGTAATCAAACTACTTAACTACATCGCTTAAAAATAGGTTCAACTGAGTCTTTTATAATATGTAATATGAAATAAAATTACACATAGTATTTATTTAGTCTTATGTAGAAATCTTTCAGAAGCCTGACTTACGTAAAACTATATTTTTTATTCTATTTATTTCAAAGCTTTGAAATTAGTATAAGGTGTTTATTTTAGTAGTCTCAGTCAGTGAGCTCAGTTATTGGTCTCATAGCATAGTGTATAGACAATTAGAGAGCTATTTGGTAATTCCTCAGGTTCCCTGAATTGAGAATGAGATGAACTCATGGCAACCACTATCACCTAACACTGTTTCCTAAAATTCAGTTCAGATACCATCCTCATGATTTTTGCCAGACTTAACTGCCTGCCACCAGTACTATTTAAAATTTTTTTTAATCTACCATAAATTACTTAAGACACTTTTAAAAGTAATTTATGGTGGATTAAAAAAATTTCAATAGTACTGGTGGCAGGCAGTGAAGTCTGGCAAAAATCAAGTGTCCTTTGATAGATGACTGGATAAAGAAGTTGTGGTACATTTACATAATGGAATACTTCTCAGAGATAAGGTGAAATACAGCCATTTGTCACAACATGAATGGACCTTGAAACCATCTTATTAAATGAAATAAGTCAGACTAAAAGAATCAAGAATCATATGACCTCACTTATAAGTGGAATATAAAACTGAAAGTAACAAAGAAACAAAGACTTATGGGCACAGTCAATAGTTTAGTAGTTACCTGAGGGTAAGGGGCAGGGGTGAAGGTGTAGAGGGTGTGGGGACTTAGGGAGGGGGCATCAAATATATGGTGATGGAAAGAGAACTGACTCTGGGTGGTGAATACATAATGCAATACATAGACGATGTAATATAGAATTGCACACCTGGAAACTATGTAATTTTTACCAACTAATGTCACTCTAATAAATTTAACGATTAATAAAAAAAAATGTTTAATAAAAAATAATATGGTGGTTATTTTTTTCGGAAGCACTAAAATATAATAAATATATAACCATTAAAACTGTTTCAGTGTTCCTCCATGCATTACTAGTGGTTTCATCCTTAGGGAAGCTGTGGACCTGGTAGATTGGGAATATGAGACCTGCCCCAGAAAGCTGACTACGTTCTTTTTTCTCAGTATACCTCCAATTTGGGAGCCTTGATTGTGATATGGATACCTAAGAGGGGTGATAGACATGTACAGTTTTAACTTTGCGCTTTCTCTTGACAGACTAATTACTACAACAACATGAAAAATTCTGTAGCAAGTACATAAAATAAGATACACTGTAGAATATTACTTTTTTTTTAAATACTTATTCTATATTATGTGTGCATGTATTCTATATTGATATTATATTATACATATTTAAGCTCTACCTTTTTTCTTGAATAGGAATTAACCAACTAGCCCAATCATTTCCTCCTTTGTTTTCTGAAAAACTTTTAAATTACTCTTAAATGTGGCAGCCTACTGCTCTCTACACCTCCTTATGAAGGGTTTATTTAAATATTTTAACCTTTGTAACTTAAGTAAAAACTTACACAAATTGCCCTTTCGTCCCCTTCTGCACATCTTTTTCCCCAATTATGTTTTTGTTCTAGCTACTTAGTACCTGGAGAGGTTATAACAAAATTAACACAGGTGTTGTCAAGTTTTCTATTAGAAATTTTATGTAAAAGGATTAATGATGGACAGGTATGTCTGTCTTCTTCCTTTTTTCCTTTTCTCCTTCCTTCCTTGCTTACTCAAACCCTTTCTTTTATTTCACAAGGGCATGTTCTATGGCCTTCTTGATCTCTAAAAATAAGCAGAAATTATAAACATTAAATTAGGTATTTATTATTTATAATAAATAATTTCATGATTCTTTTACATGATGTCAAGGAAGACTGTTTTAGAATACACATACAGGGTGGCCCAAAAGTTTGCGTACAGTTGAATCAATAAAATTTATCAAACAGACCAGAATTTGTGTTGTACTATGTGTCACAGTGTACTGAACAGGTTTGAGGAATGTTGAAATATTGAGGGAAGACATTTTGAGCACTTACAAGATTAAATAGTGTTAAACAAATGTAAATGCAATAAACAATGTAATAAAATGAAAATATACTATACTGTATACCTACTTTTGGGCCACGCTGTGTATGAATATTTTCTAGAATTCCACCTCTTATACTTCAAGCATACATTCTTATATTTTTATAATAACTTCAGTTACAATGCTTTCCCCTCCTAAAGGAACATTAATTGGGCCTTTTTTTACTTTAGTGCATGTGGTACCCTTTACTCCCAACTATGAGCTTCACAGACTGTTCCATGTTCACAGATCAGTTCATGGTGCTGGTCTAGAATTTAAATTATACAGTAATGATCTTTCTAATTTCAAATGCTCTAATTTAGTAGTTATTAAACTTGGCCCATGTTTACCACATCATTTGAAATACTAAAGAAAATTAGTTCCACTTGCATTGGAAAATTGCAAGCTGTAGTACAGAGAAAGAAAAAAAAAAGTGGCCTTTAGAATGAATACTAACCAGGGACTCAGGTATCAGCTCTGCCACACACTAGCTGTGTGACTGGCTAGACTACTCCAAGCTGTAGTTTACTTGCTAATAGAGATACAAATCAGTGTTAATAATTGCTAGCACTCATTGTGTACTGCTTTTATTACACATAGTATTACATATTTTATATGCAGTTAATTTATTTAATTCTCACAAGCCCATGTCTATTTTTAGCACATTTTACAGTTGAGGAAGCAAGAGGTTTAATAACTAGCAGAAGATCTAGACTTAAACCAAACATCTGCATCTTACTGTATTGTATATACTCTGTGCTACATACTCTGTGGTCTGTGCTCTATAGTCTAATCTATAATCTATATTCTGTAGTCTGTGCTCTGTAGTTGGTACTCTAGTGTGTACTCTGTACTCTATTTTCTGTATCTGTACTGTATACTCTGTGCTCTGTACTATGTCCTCTGCTGTGTACTGCTGCATTTCTTTCACTTATTATATTGCCTTCCAATCTAGATTTGAGCTCTGAATACCGTATTTTCCGGCGTATAAGACGACCCCCTAATTTTACAGTTAAAACATAGGTTTAGGCCTATATTCGCTGTATAAGACTACAGCCTCGGAAGTGGGGGGTAGTCTTATACAGCGAATATAGGCCTAAACCTATGTTTTAACTGTAAAATTAGGGGGTCGTCTTATACGCCCGGTCGTCTTATACACCGGAAAATACATAATCTAAATCAGCTTTATCAGAAGGAACGTGTCTCAGGTTCTTTGTATTCATGTTTATATAAATGTAGATTATTAGCTATTTTAAGTCAAACCCCATATGCCTAATAAGGCTTTGTGCATGCCATCACTTTGATCTGCCTATCAGTAGCTCTTTAGAGGAGTAAAAGTAGCCTCTCTGGGCCTCTAGACAATAAAGAAATTAAAGTCAATACCTATAGGATTTCTTCCAGGCTTAAATTCTAATCTATAAATGTGATTAAGTCAATTAAGTGTAATTAGTCAATTAAAGGTTTTCTTTAATTGAGTTCTACAGTTAATGTCTAACAAAAATGTTTTATATATGTAGGCATTATTGTATCAAGCCTTTGCATTATATTGTGTGAAAAGTACATTTGGTCCACTGATTACCTTCCTGGCTCAAGAAAAAGGTAAGCTTTCTTCTTTCTTTTGCCAGATGTAACTACCCCTGAATCTCCAAAGAACACTGTGGAATCATCGATGGTGAATGGAGGTTTAACATCACAAACAAAAGAAAATGGGTTAAGTGATGTGCAGCTGGTGCCCGTGCAGCGAAAGAAGCTCCTCAAAGCTCCAACTCTGGCTGAACTGGACAGCTCTGACTCCGAGGTGAGGTCCCATGCAGCCCCGCTACAGATCTCGACTCAGTGTTTGGGATGCTTACGGTACTCTCTCTCACCTGGTTTGCTAATCATGTTGCTTTATTTGTTCCTTTATCCCTTCCTATTTTTCAAACAATAAAGTTAGGATTAAAATTCATTTGTTTAGCAGGAAATAAAAGAGTGGGTTACTTAGTAAAGACTAATATCATGCCCATATTTTATAGAATAAGTTTTGAAATATTGATATAGTCTTAGATTATAATGGGGTTAAAATAAGTCAGTAATTTTCAAAACACTTACTATAATATTACTCATTTATTTCTCTCTCTAAAATACACACACACACATTCATGCATACTAAAGGTTGTTCTTTCTATAATAGTAATAACAATAGATGCCTCAGAAAGAGTGTTCCAGATTTCATCTTTCACCTACTGCCCATTGAGGAAAATCTCACATCCTTCCTGATACTGATATTTCCCAAATCTCTCTCAAGCCTCTGAGGCATCAGTTTTGTTTATTTGCACTGCCCAGTTCTCAAAATCAACTTTTGTAAAATGAAATTATTAATGTATTCTTCCTTCCCTCACGTTCTCCCTCTCCCCCTGCCAAACCAAATAACACAGACAGGTGACTTCTTGCTTTCTGTTTGCTATCTTGGTTGCTGGCTCCAGCCTCTCCACATTCATCCAAGGTAGAATCTAAGGAATTACTCTTTTACCTGCCCTCTCATCAGTCTCCACCCCTAATCCAAGAAATTCCAATAATAACAATTTTGTTGCTAAACATTTTTAAGCATTAAGAATGATTTTTTTAAAATCCTTATTACTGCCTGACCAATATATTCTCTCATGTGGACTATCTGTCTCTCATCAGTCCCATCTTAGCTTTCTCCTTCCTAGCTTCCCCAGTTCCATCTTGCACTCACCACCACTTTGTCACTCCTGCTTGAGACCTTTTGAAGGCTTCCTGCCACTTACAGGATTAATTTCATGTGCCCTAATGAGATTTATAAAAGCCTCTATGATCTGATGCCTGCGACACCCCTCCCTCTCATAGACTACACTCTAGCCACACCCAGCCATTTGTTCTCTCCTGCACATCCCTCATTCTTCAGCTCTGTGCTTAGCCATGTCTGCAGTCCACCCTCACTCCTAACTTCTGTTCCTCCTCACCTCCTTGTTTCCCTGATACCACTAGTCCATTGGGACTCCTTCCCCTCTCTCTGTTATGTTAGGGCACTTAACACTAATATTATTATGCATTTATTCCTCTCCCACCAGAGTGCAAGGTCCCTGGGAGTGGGGACTGTGCTAAATTCACTTTATATCCCCAGTTTGTAGCCCCCATGACATGTATATAGGTAAATTCATATTAGCCTGTGAGAAAAACAGTTTAAATTAAAAAGACATCTCGCTCTGCACTGTCTAGCATAGTAGCCACTAATCACTGTGACTATTGAAATTTAAAATATGTCAAAATTAAATAAATGTAAAACTGAGTTCAGCCTAAGTTCTCAAGTGCTCAGTAGCCACATGAGACTAGTGGTGACCATACTGGATGACACAGTGCCACTCTCATGGAGACCTCTGTGGGACACGGCGCTGGGCATAGGTACAGGGAGCTCTGTGGGACATGGCGCTGGGCATAGGTACAGGGAGCTCTGTGAGACATGGCGCTGGGCATAGGTACAGGGAGCTCTGTGGGACACGGCGCTGGGCATAGGTACAGGGAGCTCTGTGGGACACGGCGCTGGGTATAGGTACAGGGAGCTCTGTGGGACACGGCGCTGGGTATAGGTACAGGGGAGCTCTCCTTCACTGTCCCTGCCCCACTTTTACTCCTGTCCTGTCCTCCTCCACTCACCCCATAAGGCAAAACTGTGCATCAGGCCATCATGAGACTACTAGGCAGTCTCTACTATCTTTTTAGTTGTCCTTTTTTGGAGATACAGCACTAAAGTCCCCACTCCAAATCTTGAGATAGTTTGCTAAACACAGTTTTCTTTTTTTTTTTAAGATTTATTTTATTGATTTTTGACAGAGAGAAACATAGAGAGAGACACAGAGAAGGGGGAGGGCCCAGAGCAGTCTCCATAGTTGACATTAGTTTTTCATATAGTTTCACTCCACAGGCAGGCACAGGGCTGCGCAGGGCAGGAACTGGGCCAGGAGCCTCCCACATAGGTCCCGGCAAGAACTGAACTGGGGGCACACCCCAGTTCAGCATGTGGGTCCGCATGGTCCGGGGCTGGGATTCGATCCTCGGTCCTCGGGGCTTCAAAGCGAGCGCTTAACCCGCTGAGCCGTCCCAGCTTTCCCTAAACACAGTTTTCTTTTCTTTTCTTTTTTTTTTTTGACAGAGAGATACAGAGACAGAGAGAGAACTGATCTGGGGGAGCACCCAGTTCAGCATATGGTTCCTCACAGGCCAGGGCTGGGATTTGATCCCCAGTCCCTGGCGCTGCAAAGTGAACGCCTAACCCACTGAGCCATCCCGGCTTCCCCTAAACACAGTTTTTTTAACCAGAGGAAGATCATTTTTGCACACCTGGGTAGGTGTGCAAAATGTGAAATAAGTTCAAATGTGAAATAAGAAATAAGTTGCTGAAAAGAGAAGTGTTAGAGCTAGGTTTTCCTGACTCTGACCTTTGTCACTGGCTGCCGGTTTAAGCCTGGATGAGTCAGAGTTCCTTAATCTGTGGTAATAGAAATCTGAGATTCATGGAACAAAGTGAATGATCTTAAAAAGAAAGGTCTGGAACTAAGCATTTTCCTCCCTTCCTCTTCAATTTAAAACTGATATTTTTAAGTACTAAAGATAGACTAGTCAAAGTTACTAAATGTGGGAATGCCTATGTTCCTTTCTATAAACGTCTGAATATAGAATTTTAATACTTCTAAATAGAATTTTAAAACTTCTAAATATGTTCAAACTTTAACATTTAGAAAACACAGATAGCCAGAAGCCTTTATTTTTTAAACAACTATATTTCAAACTCAGATTTTGTGATAATCAAAGTTTTAATAGTTTCTATTAATGAAACTCAGCTTTAATAGTGGTAGATTAGTTTTGTTCATCCTAAAAAGTTCTCTTTAGCTACTTTAAGATTATCTGTCGACTGATTAAAGCCAATTCAGAAGAATGTCTGTTGTAAAGCCTAATAATTAATATTTTTATAGACATGAACGAAGTACCTAGAAAGGAAACTAGGTTTCCTTACATTGTGAATTAGTGAGGACAGTGGTCCACATGGAACTTTCCATGGGTTCTAGCTCTGGCTTTGTGGATAGGGCACAGGGACAGATTCCTCATCTTGTCAGCCATCAGTGTCCTTCATCTGGTGAGGGGAATCTGGTGAGGGGAGTTGATCCTAGGATCTTCAGGTCTCTTCCAATTCTAGAACATGGTATTTCTACCCAAAAGCATGAACATGGAAAAGATGTTGAGGAGTCTGCCTTTTCCAAATTGATGGATAGGTATTATTTTCCCTACCTTAATCAGTTGACAGTATCAGGGAATTCCTCAACCAAGATTGTCTGGTCATATTTGTTCACTTATAAAAATGACCACAGGGGAAGCCAGGGTGGCTCAGTGGGTTGAGCGCTCGCTTAGCAGCCCCAGGGACAAAGGATCAAATCCCGGCCCCGGCCCGTGCGGACACATATGCTGAACTGGGGAGCGCCCCCAGTTTGGTTCTCACCGGGATAAGACCCCAGCCCAGTTCCTGCCTTGTGCAGCCCCACGCCCACCTGTGGAATGAAACTATGTGGAAAAACCAATGATGTGCAACTATGGAGACTGTTCTGGGCCCTCCCCCTTCTCTCTGTCTCTGTATCTCTCTCTCTCTCTCTCTCTCTCTGTCAAAAACAATAAAAATAAATCTTTAAAAAAATGTTTAAAAAAAAAAAAATGACCACAAATTCAGACAGATACATTATACAAACTGTCTTCATTCACATTTTATAGTAATGTTGTTACCTGCTTTGTATATATTCTGTAACTCTTCTGTTTGTTCTTTTCACCAACTTCTTTTTTATCCCCAGTGCCACTCCATTTTTCCCATTCAAATATTTATTTTTTTAAAGATTTATTTTATTGTTTTTGACAGAGAGTGGCAGAGAGAAGAGGGAGAGCCCAGAGCAGTCTCCATAGTTGTGCACTATCAGTTTTTGACATGGTTTTGTTCCACACAGGTGGGCGGGGGCCTTGGAGGGCAGGAACTGGGCTGTGGAACTCCGGCATGGGAGGCACACCCCCGCAAGCTGGGGGCTGAACCAGGGGGCCTTTCCACACATGGGAAGCTTGCCCCAGTGAGAATCAAACTGGGGGCCTGCCACATGGGAAGCACACCCCAGGTTCAGCATATGGGTCTACACAGGCCAGGGCTGGGACTCTATCCTCAGACTCCGGGCTGCAAAGTGAGCACTTAACCTGTTGAGCCATTTCAGCTTCCTCTGAAATATTTATTGAATACCTTCTGTAAATAGTAAGGGGGAGGCAGAAATGCGATGGGCTTTGTCCTTCCATTGCTTCTAGTCTCAACAGGAACTAATAAACGTATATCTGAAAATCATTACATGTGTTTAGTGAATGCATGGGGCCTACCAGGCACACTGCAGGGGCTGGGAGCTGGAGAAGCCTCATGGAAGTGGTAGCACTTGGGCTGTAGAAGCAGGTGAGCAGAACAACAGTAGTTGAAGGAGAGACTAGAACCTCCCCTTAGGGAAGAATCAGTGATGTTTTCAGCTGCAAACTGAGCACTTTATGCCCTCCTTATGTAGGAAATGCTATTATGCATGTTTAAATTTCTGTTAATTTACCAGTCTTGTCTTATTAGACATTTTTTTTTTCACATTTTAAGAAGTATTAATACCTTTCAGCCACCAAAATACCAGCTGTATGGTAAACTCTTTCATACTTGATCTCATTTAATTTCCTCTTCCATAGAGACTTCATATTAAGAGATACCTTCCACCATTGCAGGATATCACCTCTGCTCACCTGTACAGACACTTTTTATTTGATTACATGGTTCACCAGAAATTTCCTATTGCCTATTGCTGTCTTTGAGGTTTAACTTAAACTTGGGTTCAAATTATCACAAAAAGAACAACTTACTATTTACATAATCCCTATGTAGTTCTAAATGTCTTATAATCAGTCAGTATACAGGGTGAACCAAGCATTAACTGCAAGCTAGACTCGGTGTCTTTTGGAAGTTTCTAGTTGTTAAACTTGACCATTTGTAATAACCCAGAAACTTTTTAGGCCTTAGAAGTGGGTTATCTAATCTGCCTTTCTGCCAGAAATAGAAGTAACCCACATTTTTTACTTAAAAAAAAAAATGAACCTTTTCTCATCTAATTAAATATCCTTTTCCGTCATGATACCTAATATCTGTGTGGTATTTCATCATTATAATTTACCTTATTTTATTTAATAAGTTTCTTATTTTTGATCATTTACGTTATTTCCAATTTTTTACCATTGTAAATAACAGTACTATTGTAAACATCCTTATGGTACATTTTTGCTTTGAATTCTTTCTCAGAATATTTCTATAAGTATATTTCCTAGGTGAAAGAATGCATATTTCTATAGCTCTTGTACATATTGCCAAGTTCCTTAAAGAAAGCTATATCTGGGAAAGCCGGGACGGCTCAGCGGGTTGAGCGCTCGCTTTG
>PVKE010044882.1:0-12832 GCA_004027555.1 Craseonycteris thonglongyai | reverse complement strand
AGGGTGTAAAGGTGTAGCATTGTGGACACCTTCCTGGGACATTTTATTAATGTATATACTTGCTTAGGTATTAATGGAAGAGCAGAATGCTAGAAAGAATGTTGATGAAGAGGTGTTTTTATATGATGAAGGCTGATATAAACATAGATACTGGAAGGTGGATAGACTTGGTAGTGGGGATTTACAAAATTTCTCTTTCTTTTTCTACAGGCAAAGCATTTTATCTAACTTTTTAAAAAATTTATCTTCTGATCACTTCATAATTATCAGTATAAAAGGAAACAAAACTATCTGAGACTTAAGATGGGAAAGGAGTCATTGATATTTTAGAGAAGAAAAAAATATATAGTCTTCTCAGAGAGTTGGGAATGTATTAGAATTAATTGGCAGGATTAAAGACTTTCTTTAGATTAATGAACACGAATTTAAAGTGAGACTAATCAGCATAGATCTCTCTTTAAAACTATATTTTCTTGCACTTTTGTAAGAAGAGAGTTTGATTTAACTAGTTTTGTAGATTTACCATAGAGGTGTGTGTTTAAAGAGAAGGGTATAGGAGTTAAAGAGTGTGTGAGGGAATCATTTTTATGATTTGCGAAAGTTTGAATAAACAAAACTGGATAAAGAGAGGAGAAATAACATAAAGAGTCATATGAAAAAAAGGGGATTGAAATTTGTTGGCATTAGGTGCAGAGAAAGTAACCTGGCAAGATGTGAAATGGTAGTGAAATGGAGTGAAATTGAGATTATAGTGAGATTGCAACTGTTGGTTTTGACTAAATCTGGGATTCTTGTGAATGTGAATGAATGAAGTTGTATGGAAAAATAGATTATTGTGTGAGAAGAGGTCAAAGAATTGAGAAATTTCAGGATATTGGAAGAATCCTATAATTGTATATTGCAGTTGTCAAGATTTCAGATAAAAGTTGTGTAGAAGATGCTTTAAGCCTAATTGTTTCTACAGAGATTCCTAATAAGTTAGAAAAATATATGAATTATATAAAGGAAGAAAATTCCCCTGCCAAGCAAAACCTATTGGACTCATTTCAATTTTACTATTATTGAAGTTTGTTACTGTATATGTATGGAGTGGGGATTTGATTGTGTTCTGAACATGAATACCCAACAGGAAGGCTATTTTTGTATTAATACAGTGTCCTTGGAGATGTTGATGGGTTGGAATTATAACATGATCTGTAGAATTACGACTCACAAGAAAAGAGATTAAAACAAATCATAGCATGATCCCTTTGAAGAATCCACATATTCTAGAACAGTGGTTCCCAACCTTTTCCTGTTGTATACCCCTTTTTATCCAATATCTATAAATTGTACCCCTTGTTCTTAAGACAGCTGGTTTTAAATACTGACACTTTGTTCAGTGCCCATCTTAATATAAAATAGTGGAAATGAGGTACTAATTTAGGAAAGGAAAATTACTACACCAAAAGCACAAATCACAGATTTAATTTCACAATATTCATAACACAGTTAAATATAATGGTGATCAAGTATTTAACAAACTTCATTTATTGTTAATAATAATATTTATTTGTGCTATCTGAAAAGTCTATAATAATTGACATGCCAATCAGTAGGTGAATGAAACATGGTTAGTGAGATCATTGAGCTTGCTTTGATGCATTTAGTTTCTATAAAGATTTTTTTTATTGTTTTTGACAGAGAGATACAGAGACAGAGAAAAGGGGGAGGGCCCAGAACAGTCTCCATAGTTGCACATCGGTTTTTCTGCATAGTTTCATTCCACAGGTGGGCGCAGGGCTGCACAGGGCAGGAACTGGGCTGGAGTCTCGCCCCAGTGAGAATTGAACTGGGGGCACTCCCCAGTTCAGCATATGGGTACACACAGGCCGGGGCTGGGATTCGATCCTCAATCCCCAGGGCTGCAAAGTGAGCTCCTAACCCACTGAGCCACCCTGGCTTCCCCCACTTAGTTTCTTTAAATCGGACTTTAAAGATGCAAGACACAGCCTTAAATCCAGACTTGCATCAAGTTTGTTGAGGTACTTATTCTTATGAAATTGTAAGAAGAAAACTCTCTCCATTATTTTAGTATCAGTAAATGGTAAGGGGTCTTTGAGTGACTTTTCACTGAGCTATTTGTATTCCTCACTGACATCTACCCAGAATGTAATAAGATGCTATCTTTCAAAATCAGAATATAAAGAAGAATTAGTTAGAAGTTTGATTAACTGGTCTTTTTTTTTTTTTTCTTCATTGACTGATAGTTTAGCTTCTTTGAAAAATTATTCATAGAAAAGATCTGCAATCCAGTTGTTTTCTTGTTCAAGTTGAAGGAAGTACTTATAAAAGGACAATTTAAGACCTTCAAAGAGACATACAATATTTGCTTTCATGTTTTAAGATAGCTGCAAGTCACTCTCAGCTCAGATGTTGTGCCAAATTTCAAAAACATTAGGATGACCTCTTTGAATACAGACTTTCCAAATGTCCAGTATTTAAATCGTTGACTCATTTTGTCAGTTACTTTTAATATAGTGATTGAGCTTTTGAAGTGGTAAGTTGAGTGTTTATTTCTAGAAAAATATCTGATAAATATGCAATGATTTTAAGCCAATCACTGTCTTGAAATTTTGGAACAAGGTGTAAATGATGGTTTTCAAAAAATACCTGGACTTCATATCTAAGTTCAAACATCTGTGTAAGTACTTTGCCATGAGATACCCACCTTCCCTCCATACGCATAAAGAATGTGCTGTGAATGCTCTTCATTTCTTCACACAGCACTTTAAACAATTTGGAATTTTGCAGTTGTGACTTAATAAAATTTACAACTTTTATAGCCTCATCAAGACTACCTTTCATTTCACTAAGAAGAGGGTTGGATGCAAGACTTAGTCTAGGAATGCAGCAGTGACTCCATGGTACATGGGAAGCCCCTTCTTTAATTCAGCCACTGAGACCTATAAAACAGTCTGACATAGATTTGCTCTGTCAGTGCATACACCACAACAATTCAACCAACTAATGTTCTTTTGTTTTATTTTTAATATTTTGTATTATTTTATTGTTTGAGAAAGGTGTGTGAGAGAGACAAGGGCGGGGAGGGGGAGTGGAGGGACCAGATAAGTCTCATTGTTTGTGCATTATTAGTTGTGATATGGTTTCATTCCATACAGGTGGATGTTGGGTCATATGGGGCAGGAACCAAACCGGGACTCCTACGTGGGAGGAGAGAACATTTGCTGCTGAGCCATCCCAGCATTTACCAGTTGTACTACAGTTTAGCATATGAGGTTGAATGGGTTAGGAACAGGAATCAAACTCTAGACCTTGAGATCATGAGGCAAGAGTTCAACCACTGAGGTATGTCAGCATCCCCCTAATATCCTGTTTAATGAAATAACCATTGATTGCATTAAAAATATCTTTATCTGTGGTACCTTTTGTCACTGGGTAACAAAGCAACAGATTTTTCTCAATTTCATTTTCTACCAAGTACCTTGTGATGATGAGCAAAGTAGATAAATCAGCAATATCTGCACATTCATCGACCTGAATGAAAAATAATTTACGTTTTTTAAATTCTCACTATTACAACTTCAACATCATCAGACATTTTCTGAATTTGTTGAGACATTTTATCGTTTGAAAAAGAGAGAGTATTTATTTTACAGACATATTCTTCCCCAAATAGACAAAACACAGCATGCTTAATACAAGGGGAAATGAAATCTGCAGCTATGGTATGTTTGTTAACCTCATTTATCTATGCAATAAACAATATGGTATAAAGTCTCAACTGTATTTTCAATGTCTTTCTTTCTTGACATCATGTATGAAGTAACAGATGAATGTGTTTTTGTTTTTTTTTCGCCCACCAGTGAGAACATTCAAGTTAAGAATTGGTTAAGGGAGAAATCATTACAGAATAAGACCATTCATAATGTGGTGGATTAGGATAGTAAAATATTCAATACTGGGGAAGCCGGGATGGCTCAGTGGGTTAAGTGCTCACTTTGCAGGGCTAGGGACCCAGGATCGAATCCTGGCCCCGGACAGTGCGGACCCATGTGCTGAACTGGGGAGTGCCCCCAGTTCAGTTCTCTCTCTGTCTCTGTATCTCTCTCTCTCTCTCTTTCAAAACAATAAAAAATAAACAAAAAATATTTAAAAAAAGTCAATACAAGTTGAACTTTGAATTATACCTTAAATACAACTTCCTTTAACATTCTCTCTCCTAGGGTAAAATTAGAGAATTTGGGTTACTATATTATAGACAAACACTTTGTTATTTTTAAACTTTTTATTGAAATATAATTTTATTGATATGCAATATTGTTTTTTTAATGCCTTTGAGTTGTACCTACACACACAGAATGATAATTGCTTATAGATTTTTTTATTTTAAATAAATTGTTCAAGAAAAAACAACAGAGGTTGAATCTTTATTGATGTTTAACTTACAAGTAATATAATACAATGTTCTTAACTTTTTGACATTTAGGAAGTTTGACAGTTGTATATGATTATGCTACAATTACCTGAAACAAGATGTAGAGCATTTCCAAGTCCCCATAAAATTTGTCTTGTCAAGTTTTAGTAATTTTTTCCCCAATCTCCATAAACAACCACTCTTATTATTTCTATCACTCTACCTTAGATTTGCCTGTTCTTTGACTTCATACTTGTATTACTGAAATCATATATATTTATTTGTGTGGGGTGTGGGATTGTGCATGTTCATGCATGCATGCACTCATCTGCACATGTGCTTGCATGGATACTTTTTCTCAATATGATGTTAATAAGATTCGTCCAAGTTGTGTAGGTATGCTTAGTTTGTTACTTCGCGTAACTGGATAGTATCCAACACGAGTTTTTTTTAAGTTTTTTAATTCACTATCCTGTTGGACATTTGGATTGTGGTAGTTTGGGACTTTTATGTATAAGACTGCCTTGATGATGATAAATGTTATTTGTAGATACCTGTTTTCATTTCTCATGGGAAAATACAAGTGAAATTGCTATAACATAGAAGCATATGTATATTTATTTTTTTAACAAGAAGCTACTGAATGGTTTTACAAAATTAACATTTTACAAATTCAGCAGCAATGCATGAGAGTTCCAGTGATTTCACATCCTCACTAATATTAGGCACTCTGTAATTTTTATTACAACTGTATTAGTGACTGTACAGTGATATTGTGGTTTTAGTTTATAGTGCCCTTATGACTAATAAATTTGAATTGCTTTGTGTGTGTTTATCATACATTGGTTAAAAAAAAGTATTTGTTCATCATTTTCCCATTTTATATTATATTTGGATTTTTACTGTTGATTTCTGGAAGATTTTTATTATTATTATTTTTTAATTATCAAATTTATTGGAGTGGTATTGTTGGTGAAAATCACATAGGTTCCAGATGTAAAATTCTACACTACATCATCTATGTATTGCATTATGTGCTCACCACCCAGTCAGGTCTTTTTCCATCACCATGTATTTGACCCTCCCTCCCAACTCCCCCACAACCCCTATTCTCCAACCCACATACCACTTTACCCTCAGGTAACCACTGAACTATTGACTGTATCCATGAGTTTGTTTGTTTGTTTTCTTTGTTACTTTCAGTTCTATAGTCCACATGTAAGTGAAGTCATATGTTTCATGATTTTTTCAGTCTGACTTATTTCATTTAATATGATGGTTTCAGGGTCCATCCATGTTGTCACAAATGATTATATTTCATCTTTTCTTATCGCTGAATAGTATTCCATTGTGTAAATGTACCACAACTTCTTTATCCAGTAATCTATCAAAGGACACTTTGGTTGTTTTCACAACTTGGCCTCCGTGAACAATGCTGTGATGAACATTGGGGTACATATGTCTTTCCATATTAAGGTTTTCAAGATTTTTGGGGGTAGATACCCAAAAGAGTGATTGCTAGTTCATATGGCAATTCCATTCCTATTTTTTTGAGGAGTCTTCATACTGTCTTCCGTAATGATTGTACCAATTTACATTTTTTACCAGCAGTATGTGAGGATTCCATTTTTTCTACTGCCTCTCTAGCACTTATTATTCCTTGTCTTGTTGATTATAGCCATTCTAACAGATGTGGGGTGGTATCTCATTGTGCTTTTAATATTCATTTCCCTAATTGCTAGTGATGTTGAGCATTTTTTTTTTTTTCATTTATCTGTTGGCCATGTGTATGTCTTTATGGGACAAGTATCTGTTTAGGTCTTCTGCCCTTTTTAAAATCAGATTGTTGTTTCTGTGTTTGTTTGTTTGAGTTGTATGAGTTCTTTATATCTTTTAGATATTATCCCCCTATCAGAGGCATACTTTACAAATATTTTCTCCCATTTGGTTGGGTACCTATTTACTTTGTCGATGGTTTTCTTTTTTTTTTTTTTTTTTAATTTTTTTTTTAATATTTATTTATTTATTTTGACAGAGAGAGAGATACAGAGACAGAGACAGAGAGAGAACTGAACTGGGGGAGCTCCCAGTTCAGCATATGGTTCTGCACGGGCCGGGGCCGGGATTCGATCCTCGGTCCCCAGCGCTGCAAAGTGAGCGCTTAACCCACTGAGCCATCCCGGCTTCCCCTGTCGATGGTTTTCTTTGCTTTGTGAAAGCTTTTTAGTTTGATATAGTTCCATTAATTTATTTTTGCTTTTACTTCCTTTGTCTTTAAAGTCAAGATCATAAAGCTCTCTCTGAATTCAAGGACTATAATTTCATTACCAATGTTTACTTCTATGCAATTTATTGTTCTGGGTCTTATGTGGAGCTCTTTGATCCATTTTGATTTAACTTTTGTATATGGTGACAGTTTACACTCCAGATTTATTTGTTTGCATGTGATTTTACAATTGTCCCAGCACCATTTACTGAAGAGAGTTCCTTTTCTCCACTGTATATTTTTCTGTCCCTTTTCAAAAATTATCTGTCTATATATTTGTGAGTTTACTTCTGGGTTTTCAGTTCTGTTCCTTTGATCTGTATGTCTTTCTGTTAATACCAAGCTGTTTTGGTTATTCATGATTTGTAGTATAGACTGATGTCAGGGAGCATAAGGCTTCCAGCCTTATTCTTTTTTCATAAGATTGCTTTGACAATTCAGGGTTTTTATGTTATTCCCATTGAATCTGATGATTTTTTAAAGTCTATTTCTCAAAAGAATATAGATGGAATTTTGACACAAATTGCATTAAACCTGTATATTGCTTTGAGTAATATGGCTGTTTTAACTATGTTGATTCTTCTAATTCACGAACACTAAATATCTTTTTCTTTTTTATGTGCCTTTAATTATTTTACTAGTGTCTTATAGTTTTCCATATATACATTCTTAACTTTCTTTGTAAAGCTTTTTCCAAGGTATTTTATCTTTTTGTTGTGATCATGAAAGGTATCATTTTTCTCATTTCTTTTTGTGGTTTTGTTGTTTGTATATAAAAATATTATGCATTTTCTCACATTGATTTCGTATCCTGAAACTTTCCAGTATTCACATATATTTGTAGTAGTTTTCTGGTTGAGTCTTTGGTGTTTTCTATATAAAGGATGGTATTAGGGTATAAAGGATTTGGTATCAGGGTTACGATGGCCTCATAGAAAGAGTTGGAAAGTATTGCCTCTTCTTCAATTCTTTGGAAAAAGTTTGAAAAGGATAGGTGTTAGTTTCTCTTTGAATACCTGGTAAAACTCATGAGTGAAACCATTTGATCCTAAACTCTTGCTTTTGGGCCAGTTTTGGATGATTGTTTCAATTTCCTTACTGTTTATTGATCTGTTTAGATCATCTAATTCTCCTGGATTCAGTCTAGGTAGAGTATATATTTCTAGAAACTCATCCATTTCTTCTAGGTTGCAAAATTTAGTGGCATTTAGCCCTTCATAGTATTCTGGTAGGATCCTTTGTATTTCTTTGGTATCAGTTTTAATTGTCATTTTTCCATTTCTAATTTGGCTTATTTGTGTCTTTTTTCTTTTTCCTTTGTTGAGCTTAGCCAGGGGGGTTTCAGTTTTATTATTATTTATTTAAAGAACCAGCTCTTTGTTGAATTAATTGTTTCTATTGTCTTTCTGTTATGTATTTTATCTTACTCTGCTCTAATTTTTGTTATTTCCTTCCTTCTGCTGACTTTGGGTGTTTTTTGTTCCTATTTTTCTACTTGTTTGAGATGTCACATTACATTGTTTACTTGTGGTTTTTATTGTTTCCTTGTGGTTTTTATTGTTTCTTGAAATAGGCCTGTAGTCATATAAATTTTTATCTTATTATTGCTTTCACTGCATGTCTGGACGTTCTTTATATATTTTGAATATAAGTTTTTTCACATATGTATACAGTAGCCCCCCATTACCCATGGGAGGGAGGATATCTTTCAATACCCCTGGTGGATGCCTGAAAATGTAAATAGTACTGAAACCTATATTTATTATGTTTTTCTCCTATGCATATATACCTCTGATAAAGTTTATTTATAAATGATGCACAGTAAGATACTAACAATGATATCAAATAATAAAATAGTATAATTATAAAATATTTTGTCATAAAAGTTATGTGAATGTGTTTTCTTCCTCAAAATATCTTATTATACTGTGTGTAGAGTGTGGATATGCTGGTCAAAGGCATGATTTGCATCCTGGGTGGGACAGAATGGGCTGTCATGAGGTTTCATTATGCTACTCAGAATAATACATGGAAGCTCACCACAGCAGTAATCAAACTGCTCCTCCCCACATGAGAAGCATACCACAGTTCAGCCTATGGGTCTGCATGGGCTGGGGCTGGGACTGGAACTTGATCCTCAGACCTCAGGGATTCAAAGTGCGGCTTCAACCCACTGAACCATCCCAGCGTCTCCAAATATTTTCTTATGTCTAGTGATTTTTAAACTTATCCAGGAAAACCAGGAAGGTGTTTTATGATGTCTTTTAGAAGTTTTATGATTCTCAAATTTATGTTTAAAACTGTGATGTATGGTGTAAAGTCAAGGTTTCTTTTTTATTCCTACACGAGATGAACATTTGTTCCAGGACATTTTGCTAAGAAGATTTTCCTCTCCCCATTAAAATGACTTGGTGCATAGACTGAACATATATTGGTCATGTGAGTCTCTTTCTATGCAATCTATTCTGTTCCATTGACCTATATTTCTATCTTTATACCAATACTACAATATCTTGTTTACTGTAGCTTTATAGTAAGTCTTGAAATCAGGTAATTCTTCATTTTGTTCTTTTTTCAAAACGTTCTGGTAATTCTAAGTTCTTCGTATTTTTAAATAAAGTTTTTATCAACTTTCAAATTTCTTCAAAAATCTCTGCCAGAGTTTCCATAGGGATTGAATTGAATCTATGGATAAATTCAGGGAGAATGAATATTTCTATAATGTTGAATTTTTCTATCCATAACCATAGTTGTTCTCTCTTTGGGATTTTCAGACTATGGGAGATCTTTCTCTTGTCTCCAACTATGGCTGCTGGCTTTTAGGGTAACTGCAGAACTCTCTTTGTTCTTTATATCTACTTCAGGCATTCTGTACATTAGGCTCTCTCTCTCTCTGCTCTGTTGCCTGGCCAACAGTCTTCAGAAGACAATTATTCATAACTTATTAAGAACTAGAATAACTAGAAGGGATATCTCTTAGTTCTGCTGCCATTACCCTATCTTTTGTTTAAGTGCACCCATGTAGTAAACAAAAACTCTTGGAAAAGATTTCATAGATGGATGCAATCTCATTCTGTTTTGAAAGTCCTTTGAAATTCTTATAATCACTCCATTGGATGTGTAGGCATTACAATTTATTAATTACTTGGAGTTTCTTTTTATCCTAGGCAATGGCAAATAGTTTTTCTCCCATCAGTTCACCTTGGACAAAAACATTTATAAATCCCTTGTCTCCCATGAATAGCTCTTCCTTTTCTGGAATTTAGTTCATTTAGGTTTTTTGTATCCTCAGCTTTCTGATATTTTGTTTTTTGCTTGCTTAATTTTGTTTCTTCTTTTTACCCATGACTTTGTAGCATAGCTTTATTTTATAGTTGTTAGATTGAAAGCTATGCTTTTGTTTTAAAGAAAAGTTTCTATATCCTAACTGGAAGCAGATGACCTGAGCAGGTAAACCCTGAATACAGAGCTGAATGAAGTGAGAGAGATTACCATACAGATACTTGAAAGGAAATAAAAAGTATAAAAATAGGTTTGGACATCCTCAGTGTGGTTGGTGAAAAAGTAGTTAGACTGCCATTGTGAATGGAGAATAGTGAGGAATGACAGAGATGATGTTGTAGAAATCAATAGGGACCAATAAGCACTTATAGAATTTAGTAAGAACTTTCCTGTTACTTTATGGAAAGTCAGAAACTTTTATAGGATTTTGAATTAAGAAATAACATATTCTTACTTACAATGAACAGAATTACCCTAGCTATTATGTTGAGTATAAAATGAAAAATTTTAAGGTCAGAGATAAGAAAATCAATTTAGAGGTTATTGCAATAATCCAAGAAAGAAATTATATTTGCTGCCTTGAGCTAGTGTGGAACAATTACAGATAATGATAATATTGAATTTTAGATATATTTTGCAGTTAAAATCAACAAAATTTCCTGCAAAATTAGATGTGAGAGAGGAAGTGAAGTCGAGAATGACTGAACAGTTATTTTGGCCTGAACAACTTGATTTGCCATTATATAAAATGAAGACTACTGCAAAAAGATTTTATTTGAGGGGACTTTCAAAGCCTTTGTTTTAGGTTACATTAAGTTTAAATGGTTTATTAGATATTCAAGTGGTGCTACTAAGGATGTAGTTTTATATATTGGTTGGTCTAGAGATCTTTTCACTAGAGGTGATATTGGGAAGTTATTAGTTTTGTATGGTAAAAACTTGGCATTGGAAGAGATCATCTAGAAAGTGAGTGGATGAAAATGCCCAGGGAGTGGGTTTTAAAGAATATCAGAAGGAGGGAAGAGATTGAGCATACATCACACAAAATGCTTTCTAATTGTTTTGCTGTAAACAAAAAGAAGAAGAGCCTGTAAATAGAAGACAAATGGATTTACAAGGGATTATTTTTATTTTGGAGAAATGGTCTGTTTCTTTTAATGCTGATTAGAATGGTTCATTAGAGAGAGCAAATTGCTTCTGTAGAAGAAAGAGGGAACAATTGCTGGAGATTTGGCACAGACTATATAGGCACAGATGTAGGTAGGTGGCTAGATGTGGATGGTGGGAGCAATTGGAAATTCTTTTCTAACTCTTCAACATCCCTGGTGAAATAGGAAGCAGAATTATTAGCTGAGAGTGGGAATTGGAGAAGAGGTGTTGGAATTTTAAAGAGATAGAAAAAACTTTGCAATGGTAGTCTAAAACAGTGGAAGAAAGAAGTGACAAAAAAAAGGCTAATGGGATTATTTGAAAGTATTAAGGCCTATTCTAAAATTATTGATCATAATTTTAAAGTGATAATAGCCAATTGACTTGTTTGTAATCTTCCATATTTGCTTTAGGCATGGGGTATATTAATAGCTGGGCTTAGGCCAGCATGATAAAGAGGGTGAGTGACAAATAGTGGTATGCACACTGGAATGATTGTAAGGATTGGTCAGAATTTTTTTAAGATTTTATTTTATTATTTTGAAAGACAGAGACAGAGAGAGACAGAGAGAAGGAGGAGGGCTCATAGCAGTTTCCATAGTTGTACATTAGTTTTCTATATAGTTTTATTCCAGAGGTAGGTGCAGGGCCACACAAGCTGGGAACCAGGTCAGGGGCCTCCCACATGGGAAGCTTGCTCTGACAAGAACTGAACTGGGGCCTCCCACATGTGAAAAACTCCCCAGTTCACAGGCTGCATGGGCTGGGGCTGGTACTCAATCCTCAGAACCCAGGGCTGCAAGGTGAGCACTTAACCTGCTAAGCCATCCCAGCATCTCCCAAGATTTTGATATAGTAATATTATCTCATAAATTTTAAAGGTACTCAATGTTCTAATTATTGAAATAGTATGGAGTCATAAAATGTGATACTGATCACCTAAGAGAATATTTGATTATTATTTTTTTTTCTAACATCAGGGTGAAATTCAAAGCCGTTAAGTATGGACCCATGACTCCTCGTGCTTTGAATCACTCTTCATGCCTTGAATCGAATGCTTCTGCTTTCACCCTAAATTCTATGATGATGTATGTCTTAGTCTGTTTGGGCTACTATAATAAATATACCACAGAATAGGGGTTTTATATACAGAAGAAATTTTTTTCTAACAGTCCTGGAGGCTGGAAGTTCCAGTGAGAACCTTCTTCTTACGGATTGCTACCATCTTGTATTCTTACACAGTAGAGAGATGAGCAATGGAAGCAAGAACTCTCATGTATTATAAAATGGAAATGCATTTTTGTAAGGGCTCTGCCTTTACCTCATCGAATTCCAATTACCTCCCAAAGGCCCCACCTTCTAATATTATGACATTAGTGAGTAGGTTTTTAATATGTTAATTCTGGAGGAAAACAATCATATATTAGTATTTTATGGATGTAACAGACTCTTGAACAACTTAATTCCTCTGTAGGTACATCTTTGTCTCCTTGGTTCCTAAATTGGATTATCCTCCCACTCTTTCTTTAAGTAAGATGTTGAGCCACCTACTCTGGGAATCCTTTCCTGATCATCTCTTATTATTCATAAGCTATTGCTCTGTTCTATTTTCACTTAGCATGAAGAGAGGGAGAGTACACCATAGTGTAAAGAATATGGTCTCTGAAGCCAGAGAGATGAAAGCAGCCTCCACAAAAGGAAAAAAAAAAAAAAAAAAA
>PVKE010044881.1:0-12821 GCA_004027555.1 Craseonycteris thonglongyai | reverse complement strand
AGAGTAATTGTTTTATCTTCAGTGCATATTTATTTCTATTTTACTTTTGACAGATAGAGAGAGAGACAGAGACAGCTAGAGAACCGAACTGTGGGAACTCCCCAGTTCAGCACGTGGGTCCTGCCTGGGCCGGAGCCGGGATTCGATCCTCGGTCCTCGTGGCCTCAAAGCGAGCGCTCAACCCGCTGAGCCGTCCCGGCTTTTCCCGGAATTTAAGATTTTGACTGAATCAACTCATATATTCTCATGCCGATTTTCAGAGTTCCACTCTTTTCCCAAACAGGACTTTGACCTTGGTAGAACAGACTTGCTGGGGCTGGGTGTGATTCTGAGACCTCAGTGCCCTTTGGCTACAAGAAATGAGAATTTCTTTCTATGCCAAAATGCCTTCTGTCTTTTGGGTTTCACCTGTATTGATGATTAATCACCCTCTGTCTTCCATTATCTTTCTCCAGTGCATCAATGGCTGGTCCCATGCCCCAGCAATTCAATTTCCAAGTCCTTATAATTATTCTTTTTCATGAGCCTCTCAAATTTCTGAGCTATTGTATCTGACAGTGCATTTTCTTCTCCTAATACATTAACCCAGTTCACAGTCAGGGTTGGGTTTATGGATTTGCAACCTATGGAGTTGTATAAGCCCTGTACTTTACAGGGGTCCTGTGCTTAGTTTAATGCTATGCCATCACCATCTTCAAATTCTTAATAATTTTATCTTTGCATTGTGTTTTTTATTTTAAGTGAAGTCCAATCAGCCAATGTAGTGTACCTAATAGCAGTAGAAATGGGTGCAATACATACGTCCATCATTTTTGGCCCCTCCATTAACACAAAGCTTTCACCGTGTTCTATGAATACAGAATTCTCCCAGGTATGTCGGAGTTCAAGATGATGCAAAGCAAGTAAAAGATAAACACTTTAAGCTTGCAACTGAGAAAGGGGTGAAGATTGGAATGACAGAAGGAAAGAGAAAGATAGGACTCAAAGACAAAGATAATGTTGGTAGAATGTGCATGTATCAAGAAGTGAATTGAAAAGAGTTGAGTTGTTTATGTCAAGTGTTTCTGTTGCTCTGCCAAGAAAATTTCCGTATGCATGTGTAAACTAGTAAATATGAATTGTGTCATTCTAGTGATGCTGCAGATGAGTTAACTAACCTTACATTTGCATTTAAAACTAATATTGTATACTATAAAGATAAGTAGCATGAGTCATCCTAATAATTTACAATTTTAATTGACAACAGTAGACAGCATATAAAACCCCATGAAAAGTGAGAGATTCAGTAGAAAGGAAAAAGCTTTATATTTAGAACCTTTGGCAGAATACTTTTCCTTTTCTTATTTTATTTTTTTCTAACAAGGGGATCTACATTTTAATTTTGCACTGGGTTCTGCAAATGATGTTGATGGTTCTTTCACCACTGTGAAGTTTTTCACAACTGCATTGCAGGCTAGCAGCGATCGGTACACCTCTCCCTAGTCTCAGCTGCAGAGGGGTCCAACTTCAAAAATCTCACTTTGGGTTCTGGTTCCTAGGACAGCATTTAGTTTTCAAGGGAAAAGTCTCTGAGGCGGAGATTGGCTTATAGGCGCTCTCTTGTATGATCTCAAGAAGGCCTGTGAGAGTTTAGGGGTTAGCAGAAAGTCAGAGGGAGAAGGTGCATTGTAATGCACTTGCTGCAGTAGCTTCCAGTGGTTTGGAAGCTCTGAAGCTGGAAGGGCACTTTAGAGTTATCCCAACAGAGGCATGGGGCCTGGGCTTTTCTTTTTTGCAGTGTTAAATAGTTTATTTCACATATGGCCACAAAAACCTAATGTTTGGGATTATTTTTTTCAATTAGACATAAATCCACTGCTAACAAACATAACTTTTGCATGTCTAGTTACATGCTAACTTAATTAAATAATACCACAGTATGATATTGAGAGGGTAGGCTGTACTCTTTTGATTTTCAAATGTTGTATAACTTTTCTTTTTTTTTTTTTTGGTCACAGTGATCAGGCACTGGGTGCAGTCTGCATCCAGGGAGAGGGTTATCGTCCTTGAGCTGAGGACAGTGCTGGAGAAGAGCTTCTTTGTAAAGGCCAGCAGCTACCACTTGCAGTAGCTGGGGAATGAGCACGTCAGTCCTAAAAGGGGTCTGGGCCACAAGCACAGTACAGTGTCCACTGAACAAGGCCATGCGATAGCGTAAAAACAGAAAGGCATTGACACATTCCAAAAGAAGAAAAAGGTTTCAATCTTCTCATTTAAAAAATTTCAGACAATGTAGAGCAGAAAAGAAAAATGATGCTATCAGATGCAGCATATAACTACTGTAGTGGTTTAACTATGATTGTTTAAAAAGTTGATATCACTTTTAGTATAAGGAAACTGTACTAAATTAAAAAAGTTCTATAATACTTAAAAAAAAAAAAATTCCCTCTCTTTCCTAGTTTTTGTTCTAGTGATTCAAGCTCAAAGCCTCTTCATCCAGAATTTTAACTATTAGAGAAGCCAGCATACTCTTATTTCTTTAAAATATTTTTTTTCAATTACAGTTGACATACAATATAATATTGGTTTCAGGTGTACAGCATAGTGGTTACATGTTTATGTAGTTTATGAAGTGATTCCCCCCAGCAAGTCTAGTACCCAGCTGGTACTATGCATAGTTATTACACTATTATTGACTATATTCCCTATGCTGTACTTTACATCCCTGTGACTATTTTTATAACATGTCTGACTGCACATACTCTTTCTATAAAGTGTTACCCTTGTCACTCGATTACAACAGGAAACAAGTCAAACACATCAACTGCATAAGACAAGCATTAGGGCTTACAATCCAAAGGTTATAAAACTGTCTGCAGCATTTAATGCAGTTTTAGAACTTAAAATAAAATGCTTCCCTTATGACTGATGAGATTACATGTGGGATGAACTGAGATGGCATTTGAATGTGTTTGTGTGCATTTGTGTGGGTATGTTGGTTGGGGGGGGTAGAGTGGAGGGGACACACCTTACAAGTTTGAACTAGGTAAGCCCAAAGAAGTCATACTTGGCCTACATCCCATGGTACAAGTTTCTACTGGATCATGAAAGATGATGCTTGGTCCTGTGTGTGACACCTGGTGTAGGGGCTGAAAGGAAGGCATGCCCTGTCAGGGATTTGCCTAGATGCCTCTGGATTTCTCCACCATTGTCAGAAACTCCTTTCAGACTACGAATCATGTAGACCATGCATTGCCACGGCACCATTCATTTTGGGAAAGGCCTCCTCATTGTTCCTTCTCATAGGTATAATCCTGGGTAAAGAGAAATATTGGGAAGAAATCAGCTTTTCCCCTCTACATGACAACTCTGTATTTCTTGGTGTAAAGGAAAAAGCCAGATTGCTTGGGCATTGGACAAAGTAGCCACAGTCGTGGCAAGAGCCATATTCTCTCTCTCTGTTGGTCTTACTGTCCTGTCCAGAGTGGTAAAGTCAGAAGAAGAGGTCTGACCTTCAGTGGAGGAAATCTCAAAGCCACTACCTCAAACTGGAGAGATAGGTGGAACTTCTTAGGCCCCTTTTATCTCGCTTCTCCTACTCCAGCTATGGGCAGGGGGCAGGGATTGTTGGACAATATTTAACCAATCTTGATAAAGGAAGAGAGTATCACTCATTTTGGATCTTGAGGCTTTCTGGTTCAATGTAGTTAAGTAGATCATGAATTTCCATTTAATGAACTTGAAATAGAGGGAAAATGTTTCATGAGGTAGTGAGAGAGGCTGGTGCATTATTGCTTCATTTTAAAAGACAAACTTGGACTAAAGTCTTGTCATCATGAGCAGATGAGATTGTCCACCAGTGTGTCCACCACGGAATCTCTCCCTAGGCTCAAGCACATCTTCATGGCCACAGAAACGAGATTCTGACTGAAGAGATTAAAATTCTCATAAAAGTGAGAAAGATCTCACATGTGCTTTCTTGCCAAGGCATTTTGTCCACTGTACTTTCCCCTTATTGCATACTGTCCCCCCTCACCTAATTTTTCTAGCACCTAGGAAACAAAACTTTTGTAGCATTCAAGATATCTTCTCTTTTCACAAAACAATATTCACATTGTAAACTCCTAAGAATTCTGCAATAGGTGTCTCTCTGGTCCTTCATTAATGCCGCTGGTATTTGTCTAGCCTAAGAAAAGCTTTTGGCTCAATGTCCTACTCATATTTTTGGGCTATAGTTCACTAGAGTTGTCAGGACAAGTAAAACATTTCCCCTTCAGCATTCATTACATGCACACACACACACACACACACACACACAAAATCCTATTGTATTTCTTAAAAGTGACTTGTGACTCATCTCCTTTTTTGGAGTAGAGTTATAGTTTAAGATTTGGTCAATGGTGTGCTTTTTGGTTGTAAAGCTAATGTGAATATTTTGAGGCTGAAAGATGCTGAAATTGGTATGTTTTATTCATTTATTTGCCCCACCTATAGGATACTGAGGAACTACATAGAAATGCTTTAGTGAATGAATCTTATGTGTTCTTAGTATAACTCCCTAATTTAAGATTAAACTCTGAATTCCAGATGAAATTCATATTGAGTGAAAGGAGCAAATTGCTACACTACAAATGAAAATAGATTTATTGTTTCTTTATAGTTATTAAGTAAATGTTTATGTGCTTACATGTTTTAAAATTTATTGTATTTGCAAGCAGGAAAAACCCAGTCATACATGCTATTACAAACATTTCAGGAAAGTCAATGAAATATAAGCAAGAAAACATAAATATTCATAACCTCATCATCCAGGGATTATTAACATTAAAGGTAGTGGTTTATAACCTTATAGTCTATTTTTCTGTTTATGCACACTCAGTTACATTTTGCCAAGGGAGACTATATGGTACATGTTGGTTTCTAGCTTGCTTTAAAACATCTTTTTTGTATTCATCATTACATGAGCCACCTCATTTCCCATATTTTTGAGAAAACAGATAAACTTATGAAATGTACTCCTCTTTAGACTACTTGCTATGGAAAAGCGGAAACATTTTCACAGCAAATAAATTGTCCATCATTTAAAAAAATTGTTATTTATTGTTTGAGAGAAGGTGTGTGTGACAGAGACAGAGAGAGAGAAGTGGGGAGGGTCCTGAATAGTCTCCATAGTCGCACATTATTAGTAGTGCCACAGTTTCATTCTACACAAATGGATGTGGGGCTGCGCAAAGTGGGAACCAAACCTGGGGGCCTCCGCATGGGAGGTGAGCACTTTTGCCATGGTGCCCTCCCGGAAGTTACCAGTTGTGCTGTGCTTCAGCATATGGGAGTTGCATGGGCCAGGGCTAGGGCCAGGAATTGAACCCTGGACCTCATGATTGCGAGGCACGTGCTCAACCTGCTGATCTATTCTGGCATCCTGTCCATCATTTTGTTAGCAATTCCATGCAAAGATTGCGTAGGCAGGTGGAAACGACGTAAGTTTTTTGCTGTAAGATTATTGTTTAATTATATTGAAAGTTTCTGGGGGAAAAGTTTTTTGTTTTTTGTTTTTTGTTTTGTCATATAGCCAAACAAAGTGACCAAGAGTTGTAAAAAAGACCTCTCAGGTTTTTATAATTTGTGGATTTCCTGGGAACCTGCTGGGCCCTCTTAGGAAATAAAAGGATGTATTTCTCCACAAACATTAATCTGGGCCTTCTATTCATCAGAGGAGCATGTAAAATATATCTGTGAGCCATTTATTTATGTTTTTGAGTACCAAGAGTCTAATTCTAACTTCATAATATTATTTGTTCCCAGATTTTTTTCCTTTAATTTTTATTTCTAACATTGCAAAGAAACAAAACCAAATTAAGGCCAGAAATGGGGGTAGGGAGGTTATAAGTACATTATGTTTGAAAGTGCCTACTTTCTGTAGACGAGGTCAATGAGCTGTAGTTTTTTCCCCTTGTGTCACGTGTTGCTTATATAAACAAAAGGAGATTACACAGTGAAACTAGAGACTAGTAAAACGTTACCTGTTTGGGGTTTTGTTGAAAACCGCAGTTGACCAAACTTGTCAAGCACTGTCAAAGGTGAGAGATCGAAATTGGTTAAAATTTGGCTGTGTTTTCTGAGCCTGCCCTTAATAATTAAGTGAGCGCCCGAATGAGTCATGATGTGAATGCTCACCGACTTATAGGGTGTGACTGCTGAGGGGTAATGGCAAATGCCTGCGTGGCCTTCCCAGTTGATGCAAAAGGGATGCCTCTTGGCTTTATCATCCTCACTGCCCGTATATCTGAAATGAAGCCCATAACCCAGAGAGGATAAAACTCTTGGGAAAAATAGTTGAAAGACTTTGAAACTACCAGTCATCTTGGCTCATGCTTTCACACAACTCTGAAAGCCTTTTGCTGATAGAACAATAGGACTGGAAATGATGAAAAGATGTCCTTTAGTTCATTTTCCTGCCCAAGGCAGAACCATAAATGCACCACTGGCGGCCTTGCTTCTTTTTAAAATGGTGTATCTTTAAACAAGAAAACACCTTTTTTTTTTAAAAAGACAATAATTACTATATTGTGTTTATTTTCACTTTAGTCACTGTTTAAATTTGTCTCACAGTTTTGCAGAACAAAAAGATACTGGGTACGAATTGATTTGGTTTCTCACAGAATTAATTTGTAACACTGCTGACATTAAATAGTCAAAAGGATCTAGTAGGATAATAATAAATTAAGGTAGTTTCACATTTATACATATCATGTTATCAGAGTTAGCATATTGTCACAGAGGCATTAAAAATAAACCAGTTTTCTGGTAATTAAGTTAGTTTGGGGGAAAGTGTATGAAAATCTCCTGCAGCATTTTGCCACATCCAAAACTTTTCTCCAACATTCAACAGTGACAAGAATTAACTTTTTACGTTTTTCTCAGTCATAAAAACAACCAATTCTGAAAGAAACAAGTGAAATTCATAAAAAAATTTAAAGCTTTTCTAAGTTGAGTTCATATTGTTTTAAAAAAAAACCCTTCATGTTTTGGTTTTTCTATTTTTGCCTCCAAAATATATTTTGAACAAAAAGTCTCATGCAAAACAATGCCAGATTTTCTGGTCACTTGGACTGAACTATAGACCAAAATAAACTCACATGTAAACAGTACCCACAAGAAGATTATAGTTGGATTTGGGAACTGAGATATACATAGTCACATAACAAGTTAAAAGTTAACACAAGACTGTAATAGATAGTGCATAATGAATTACTGGATAGATAATAAAGGCAGTTGCTTGAGGCCAAGGCTGGAAGAAGTTCAATCATAACCTTTCTATTGTGAAAGAAAGTGAGAAAGAATCTTTAGGGACCCCTTATAATTGAATAATACCCATTCACAGTCAGTGTGATGCAACATAGCTGGACTCAGTGAAGTTGTGTTTCTCATGGTACTATGGAAAGAGACGTAAAGAAAAGGCTCCTTCCTAAGGAGTTTATTGCCTTTATTATGTATTTTTATTGTCATTTGGTAGGAGACATTAGACATATAAAAGATATAAAGGGTAGTACAGAATTTATCCTGACACTATGCCTTTATGCATTGCCAGTCATGAAGCCTATACTCCGTAAAAATAAATGCAGAGCTTCAACCCCCTTTGGTGGTAGCCATCTTGGCCCACTTGTTTACTCCTACCTTTTGCTCTTCATTCCCGGTCTCATCAGTGCTCACCATATCCCCCTTACTCTAGTTTTCATGGATTTGTTTCTCATTCCTGGCCATGTGCTTGCCCTTGAGCTTGGTGGCAACTTTGGCCTTCCCTGTTTTAACCCTGAACAGCGTCTGGGGCATATCTGCCACCGGCTTCTGACTTTTCTGGATAGTGAATCCTCTATCTTGTTACCAAATTCTCCCCAGTCTCAGCACCTAGCTGCTGTATTTGGATTTTTTTTTTTTGAATAATGAATTGAATTCACAGAACATAAAGTAGAAGAGCACGCCAAAGCAAGGTTATTAGCATATTCTAAGATAAAGAAAACATGAAAGAGTTTGTCACATTCATTGCTGAGATGATATATTCAGATATTAAATCATCTTCAGAGGGACTTCTGTGGCTCCATATGCAATTTGATGACTTAGATCTTGGTAAAAACCCCACAGGGGGTTGTTGCTGTTGCTCTAATGCTTAGGTACCCATAGGCTGATCTTGAGAGATATTATCTTAATACCATAAGGCCATCTTTGTCACTGTTGGCACTTCAAACTAGGTTACTAACTTCAAAGTCTGCTATATGTCACCCGTCACCTTTTGAGATGTTTTCTACTTCACCTGCCACAGGTTTGCCACATCTTCTCAGAGACAGCAAGGCCTTCAATTTTCCCCCACTTCTAAAGGGTCATCTTGAAAGAGCTTTAGGTTTGCATGTGCTGCTTCACCTTTGTCGTACCATACAAATTAATGTTAAATTTTCTGGCCAATTGGAATGACCTGAAGACCAAACTTATCACATGCTGACAGTGCCCATAAGAATATTGTGACTCTATTTAGTATATATATATATATATATATATATATTTTAAATTAATTAATTAATTAATTTTTTGAACTGAACTGGAGGCCTCACCGCATTTGGGAAGCACACCCCAGTACAGCACATGGGTACGCACAGGCCAGGGCTGGGATTCGATCCTCGGTCCCCAGGGCTTCAAAGCGAGCGGTTAACCCTCTGGGCCATCCCGGCCTCCCCAGTACATTTTTTTTTAGTATAAAATATCACCCAATATTTGATGCCCACTTTCAGAACCACTGATTCATCTAGCTTCTCAGGACAAAGTTACAGCATCTTAATCCATGCCTGTTCTTTAAGCCACACTTTTTCCTGTTGTAAGAGTGCATCCCACCCCTACTTCTAAGCACAGTTGCTGAATGATCCCCAAATGCATAATACGCTTTAGCAAAATATTAACAGATCCTTCAAAACACTTTGTATTCTTTTAAAAAAGAGATTAAAGGCCACAACCAAAATGCAGTACATGCCAAAGGATGCTAGGTGTCCACATCATAGGACCTTAAAACAAATCTTACTCATTCATTTAAAACAAATCTTTGAGTGTTTGTTATACCCTGGCATAGTGTGAGCTTCTAGGAATACAGAAGTACGTGACTCATAGTTCCTGATTTCAAGAAACTTTCAATTTAGTGAGAAAAACACATGATAATTGAGACAGACATACAAACAAAGGCAAGGCAGTGTCATCAAATTGTAACTGATATTTTTATTATCTGTCTCCCCTACTGGGAGCTAAGCTTCTCAAAGGCAGACATTCTATTTGTTTTGCTCACCATTGTCTCTCCATCACCCAGTACAGTGCCTGACACATAGTAGGCACTCAATAAATTTTTGTTGGCTGAATTTATTGACTAGTATCAGTGTTTACTCTGATTGTGATTAATCAAGTGAAGCACTAAGGAGGGAATGTTTGATATTATCTGACAGGATGGGAAGTGCTTAGAGAGATGATTCTTCTCCATCTCTACCCTCAGAACATGAGCATGATCTGCATGTAAGAAAAGTTCTCAATCCAGAAGAAAAAGAATTTAAACTTGTTCCAGGGCAAGAATATGAAACTGCATTATACATGCTGAGATTATAAGCATTTTCACATTGTTGCAGCATATAATTTAGAGCAGTGAGAGGTAGGAGACAAGTCTGAAAAGACTATAGAAGATTGAATAATGAGGCACATTTTTATCTATTAAAGGTATTTAATGAATAGAACGACATGGTTAGATTTTCTTTTAAGTAAGAATACACTGGTAGCAATGCAGAGGGGTTAGAAGGGTATATTGAGTAAAGCCAAATATGAAATCAAGGAATCTATTGCAATCATCCATAAAAAAAGATGAGGAACATCTAAGACAGAATAATGGCAGTGAAGACAAAGGGATAGAGATAAATTTGAAAGAAATATTTCAGGGACCTAATGATGGGACTTTGTGACTGAGGGGATGTATATATGGATGTAGTGGGGACTGGTAAAGTGGTTATGGCAACAAGTAAGAGAACAATGGCTATGGTAGTGAGTCATGGCAACATAAAAAAAAAATGTATATGGAAACATAAGAGGTAGAAGATTTGGGAGCCCATGGCTTACTGAACAGAGAGAGCATAGTGGTGGGCACTTGATTTTATAGAATAATGGTCTGAGCAGAGAACATGTATTATAAATCATCTACATATACTAAAGTGAAGTGAGTGTGGATGAAGTCACCCAAAGAAAGTGTGTAAAGAGAAATGAGGAAAGCCTCTGAGGAACATAAATATTGAGTCGGTTGAAGCTTATCATCAACTAGGATATGGCACCAATATGAGCCTCAGTGGTTAGCAAGGGACATCACTAGAATTTGGCATTGAAACGTACTCATTTCTTTTTTTCCAATATACATAAACTTTTTAGTTCTTCATTGGCAGCTAGCTGGTCTACTGAGACATGGTTCTGGATAATGTCCAGAAACAAGTTTAGTGCCTGAGGAGGAACATTGTGAAATCAGTAAGAAAGCAATTTTGCTGACCCAAATGAGCAAACTAGTTCTTTGGTTGGTGGGTGCTCCAAGCAAAACTGCTTAAAGGTACCTGAGAGTTCTACTTCTCACTGACTCAGGTTCAGTTAAATTTCATTTCTGTTGAGTCTTAGATCACAACTGGGTGGAACTGTTGTTCACTTTAAGGCTGCTCACTCATTTCATTTTGACACTAGCTCTTGTTTTACCATGAACATTAAGTGACCTCGAACACATTTTTTCCCCCAAAATTGTAGCAACAAATGACTTAAAAAAATGAAACTCATGAGACAGCTATCTCTCTTGGCTCCCAAAAAGGCTGCTTCTTAATTGCCCCAAGAAAGAAAGATGAAGTGATGTTACTGACCCAATTTCTCAGGAATGATAAATGGATTGCTTCAGCACTAAATGCAAGAATAAATAATGGCTTAGACTGCCTTCAGAGTTTATTTTTGCCTTATATGTTTATCGTGGGTTCAACCAATTAAAAGCTGACCCAAACTAGAGCTTGACATCACTTTTTCAATATTGCAAAGATTTCAAATATAAAACTAGTAAAGACTTCATATGCACTTTGAATATCTCTTCCCCTCACCCAAGTTCCATGTAAAGTATGTTTTTTTGCATTGTACTATTAACTGTAATAGTAATAGTACAGTAATACAGTAAAAGCTTTTTCTTTTTAAGATTTATTTTAATGTTGGAGAGAGAGCGAGCGCAGAGCAGTCTCCACAGTTGTGGATCATTAGTTGTGACATAGTTTCATTCTACACAGGTGGATATGGGGCTGTGTGGGGTGGGAACTAAACTGGAGGCCTCCTGCATGAGAGGTGAGAACCTTTACCACTGAGCCATCTCAGCAGTTATTACTTGCACCAGAGTTCAGAACATAGGTTTGCATAGGCCGGGGCTGGGATTCGATCCCCAGACTTTATGGCAAGTGTTCAACCTGCTAGCTATTCCAGCATCCTTAAAAATTCTTTATGGGAGGTATGATGGTAGAAAGGCTCAGGAATTTATTTTGTTTATTTAGGTATTGATTTATACCTCACAATTTTTCTTTCAAAATGATTTAAGGCCACCAAGAGAATATGCTTAAGAAATTCAAAAGGTTGTTATAGAAAAGATCAAAGTATATTAATTAGCAATCATTGTTCTTAAATAATATGAACTTTTTTAATAGAGTAATTTGAGCTGCCTTCATTTGTTTGGTTGATTGTTTCTTTATCTATTTTGTTATTTATTCAACTAATGTTTATTGGTTCTGTTCTTTGCATAATTTTAAGCACTGGGGATCAAGGAAGATATAAGATTGAGATGGGCTTTCAGCTGTTGTATGCGGAAGATGAGCTGAGTGGTCTTTACTTTGCTAAGAAATTGCATAAATTGTTATTTATGATCAAAGAGGAAATTGTTCTCATACACATCAGATGTTTGTTTGACTAGACCAGCATTTCCTCAAACTTGGTTAAACTTGGTTAATCATCAAATCATCAGAGCCACCTGTGAAATAAAGATTCTCAGGCATCATCCTTGAACCTTTAATCCAGTAGGACTGGAGGTGGGGATGGGAATCTCTGGTTTTAACAAGGAGTCAGGTGATTTGGATACATAGTAATGTGTAGGCTGAACAGACATACTGTTTTAAATGGGACAGAAAGAAATGGTATTGTCCCTTTTCAAATGGTATGTGTGGTCAGCCTACTGATACCTTGAATTTAGTCCAGTGAGACTAGGCTGACCATACATACCATTTGAAATGAAACAGTACCATTGTCTTCTGTCCCATTTAAAATGGTATGTATAGTCAGCCTAGTAAAGTGTTGAACAACCTGGTACAAGAGTACAAACTCATCCTGGGCAGGCACCATGGTAGTTACCTCTGTTTAGTGATTACCATGTTGCTGGGCACATAAGAGGTATTCAATAAAAGTTTGTTAAACAGAATAGTAGACATCTCTGCAAATAGCCTTTTTGGAAGGACTCACTTCTTGTTATATTTCTATCTAACTTTATTGTTATCTACGTTCATCTGTGGATGCTTTTCCACGTGGTATAAACACTTCTGTCTGCTCACTATGTCTCAGCATTCTCCCGTCATCTGGATCAATAGCATCAGTTTGAATAGAAAATTAATTACCCAGCAGGATATTACTCAGTGTCTTTTGGCCTTCAGCCAGAGGATCTTTATGTAGCAAATCCGTTTCTGCAGAGCTGGGTGTAGATCAGTATTAATATTATAACTTGTCTTTACATAACATCTTTCTCTCAGGACTGAAATCCTTCTTCAGACATTATT
>PVKE010044880.1:0-12836 GCA_004027555.1 Craseonycteris thonglongyai | reverse complement strand
ACAAACAATTAAAAAAATCTTTAAGTGGGTTAAGCGCTCACTTTGCAGCGCCGGGGACCGAGGATCGAATCCTGGCCCCAGCCTGTGTGGACCCATGTGCTGAACTGGGGAGCTCCCCCAGTTCAGTTCTCTCTCTGTCTCTGTATCTCTCTCCTCTCTCTCTCTCTGTTAAAAACAATTAAAAATAAAATAAAAAATAAATTAAAAAAAAAATCTTTAGAGGGGAAGCTGGGATGGCTCAGTGGGTTAAGCATTCACTTTGCAGCCCCAGGGACCGAGGATCGAATCCTGGTCCCGGCTCGTGCAGACCCATATGCTGAACTGGGGAGTGCCCCCAGTTCGGCTCTCACTGGAGTGAGACCCTGGCCCAGTTCCTGCCCTGTGCAGTCCCGCGCCCACTTGTGGAATGAAACTATGTGGAAAAACCAATGATGTGCAACTATGAAAACTGTTTTGGTCCCTCTCCTTTCTCTCTGTCTCTGTATCTCTCTCTCTCTCTCTCTCTCTCTCTCTCTCTCTCTTTCTCTCTCTCTCTCTGTAAAAAAACAAAACAAAACAAAATCTTTAGAACACTTTAACTCCATTTATCCCTCTCTCACATATCTGCTATTATTGTCATGTAATTTTATTTTATTTTATTTACTTTCATTTTAAATTATTTATTTAAACAATATTAGATAAAATACTGTTTTATCTAATTAATGCTAATTTAGATTTTATCTAGATATTTACCTTTTTTTCCTTTATTCATTTCTTAATTTGGTATCACATTATTTTTGTTTAAAATATATTCTTTAGAATTTGCTTTTATTGATCTTCTGATAGTAGCAAATGTTCTCATATTTGTCTGTTGAAGAATCTGTATTTCGCCTCCATTCTTTAAATATATCTTTACTATATATAAGGTGGCAGTTACTTCCTTTTAATGCATTAGTATTATCATTCCATTGTTTTCTGGATCCCACTATTGCTATTGAGAAGTTGGCTATTAGTTTTGCTGCCTATCCTTTAAAGATATTAGTATTTTTCTTTTTCTTCTGGTAGCTATTAAGGTTTTTCTCTTTGTTTTTGGTTTTCTAAACTTCACTGTAATCTCAGTGTGGTTTTCTTTCTTTCTTCTTTCTTTCTTTCTTTCTTTCTTCCTTTCTTTCTTTCTTTCTTTCTTTCTGTTCACTTGAACAAACTTGTGATTCTTGAGTTTGTACAGCTCTGGGTTGATATATCTACTCATTTCTAGAAATTTCTAAAATGTTCTTAACGTTTCTGTCTTTAAATATTGCTGTTGCCTCTCATCTGTTTCATTCTGTCTCAATCTTTTCTTGTATTTCTTATCTTTTTGTTTCTCAGTGCAACCTTCTGGAACATTTTTCAGACCTCTCTTCAGAATGATTAATTCTCTCTTCAGTTATGTCTAATCTTGTGGTGAACCCATCCATTGAGTTTTTAATTTCAGTTATTATATATTTTACTTGTAGATGCTCCTGGTTATTTTTCTATTAAATTAATTTTGCTGTTGCTGTTTATTTCCATTTTCCTATAAGTATATTCAAGCTTACCTTTTATCCATTTAAACATAAGCACAGCACTGTTTACGTAATTGTGCCTGACAAGTCCAATAGCTTGTGTCTTTAGGGGCCTCGGCCTATTGTGTCTTCTGCTTCTCAGTCACTCTTATGTTCTCCTTTTGCATTTATTATCTTCATGTGTGCTGCTGTCCTAGAAAGAATTTTTACAGGACACATTTGAGGTCTCAGGTGAAGCTTCTTTTCCCTGGAGAGGGTCTGCATTTGCTCCTGCCTGGTGTGGAGGTTCCCTAAACCACCCAGCGGGCCAGCTCACCCTTATCCTAAAGATAAGGCCCTTTAAATTTCAGATTATGGTCACCATTCAAACTATGCTTCCCTGAGACATTTTCTTTTGAAAGCACCAGAAACCTTATAGTGTTCCACGTGGAGAAAGCCTTAGCTTTAAACAAGGATCACACAATGATGTCTGGGTTTTTCTTTTTTAGCAACATGCCTCTGCTATTAAGAAGCTTGTTGTCCCTTTAAGTCAAAGCAACATGTTAAGTCAGTTTCCTTGGGAAACTGTTTATAAAACAAAACAGTATATAATTCAAGAGATATTTATTAAGTGTCTGCCATGAACCAGATGCTGTGGTGCTAGGAACACAATGGTGAGAAATACAGAAACCAGCCCTCCAATGACTGCTTCATTTCTTTCCTGGATAGAATTGGGGGCTTAAATATTATTTTATTATTTTGATGTATAACTTTCAGGGTAAAATAAGTCATCGTGTTTTCATGAGCTTCCATGTGCTACTATTCCTCAGAGAGCGCAAAGCCTATTTGGGAACAAAACATGACACAGCCTGGGTAATTCAATTTTAGTTATTATATGGAAGGTCTTGTGTAGAGACTACATGGGGACTATTGGTCCTTGGGTTCGTCATTACTAGGTGCCCATTTCTTACCTCAAGCCTGTGAGATAGGCATTAATATCCCCATTTTACAACTGAAAAAAATGAAGTATAAAGACACTCACTGTCCTGAAGTCACACTGTATGATAGGCAGCTTCTAAAATGGCTCCCAAAGTTCTTTGACCCCTAGTACACTCACCACCTTGCTGTATTATTCCCTCTCCTTGAATATGGGCTCAAAAGGCTAACTTTCACTTTCCCCCTCTGTATCCCTCTAGCTCTTCTCACTGGTCTGTTCTGGTGAAGCAAGCTATTATGCCATGAGCTGCTCTATGGAGAAACTCATGTGAAAAATCTGAGGCCCTCAGTCCAAGAGGCCTGTAGACAACCACACACGTGAGTATGAGTGCAAATCCTCCCGCCCCGCCCCAGCGAAGCCATCAGATGAGACTGCAGCCCCAGCTGATGCCTTAATTGCAGCCTCCCGAGAGACCCTGCACCAGAAAATCTAGCTAAGTCACAGCCAGATTCCTGATCCATGGAAACTGCAATAATAAAGTTGTTGTTTGGAGTTACTGAGCTTTGGGGTGATGTGTTATACAATAGAGAACAACTTGCCTCACTGCAAATATGAGGCAATCTGATATTTGACAGGTCTACTTGAGCCCACACTCTCTTTCTGGGCATGGTTATACACCAACAAATAACTTAATCCTCAGAGGAGAGACCTCTGAATAGAAACTTCAAGAAGAGTCCAGGGGATGCTGGGATAGCTCAACAGTTTGAGGGCTTGACTTGAAGCCACCAAGGTCCAGGGATTGAATCCTGGGCCCAGCGTGTGCAAATCCATACACTGAACTGGAGCATGCCTCCCTGGTAGGAGGCCCTCAGTTTGGTTCCCACCCCACACGGGCCCACATCCACCTGTGTGAAATGAAACTATGTCAAAGCTAATGATGTACAGCTATGGAGACTGCTCTGGGCCCTCCCCCTTCTCTCTCTCGCTCTCTCTCTCTCTCTCTCTCTCAAAACAATAAAATAAATCTTAAAAACTAAAAATGGAAAAAGAAGAGTCCAGACAATATAAGCCATGCAAAAGTAAAGTTAAACTTGTTCGTAAAGCACAGACAATTCAATTTCTCATTTTACAGGGGAGGAATCTGAGGAAGTGAGACTTCCCGGGTGCTCATGTCCATTTGGATAGGGCCAGAACGAGTACCAACTTTGTTTCCCCATCCTCACTTCCTTTGCTATTTAAGGTGGGGAAAAATGTCTTCTTGGGTATTTTGTCACTCATCTGTTTTGTATAAATGGCCTCTACGTGTTATGGAGTCATGAATACATTCTGGAAGAGTAAAAGATGAACGACTTGGCCCTTGGTGGTCACAATGAAGAGAAATTGTTCAGTGTTCCTTCATTCCCTTTGTTGTCCACCTCCAACCCCAGAAGCAGCAAATGGACACTGAGTGGAACTGGTAGGAGCCCCAGATAATGGGCTACCTGGTTGCTTTATGACTAGGAAATTGTAATCAGACCACACAGTAGGCAAAAGGGAGGGAGCTAATTATGAGTGGGATTAGGTAGCTTATCAACCAGAGATTTGTAAATATTCCGTGGCTCCAGGGATGTGGAATGAGATTCATAAGATAAAGGAGAATTTTTCAGGGTCCTGAAGAATCCTCAAAAGAATAAAACGGGGCACTCTTTGCAGAACGCATTCAACAGAAATTTATCAAGCAACCTCTCTCCTCCGTGAGCCTCATCTACAGGCTGCAATGTTACAGAGATCCACTAGAGGTCAGCACTTACCTGTTGCTAAATCAGAATTTTCACCTTTTTCATCTGAAGACTAACCACCTTGAGATTATATAATTCCAAACTACATTTATTAAGAAATAATCAACTTGGGATCCCAATTTTTATTTACAAATGATACAAATAACAGCCATTACACGTTTCCTATCACTCTGAGACAGCTGGTGTTATCAAATTCCAACACCCCGGAAGCTGGGATGGCTCAGTGGGTTAGGCGCTCACTTTGCAGCCCTGGGGACCAACGATCGTATTCCGGTCCCGGCTCATGCGGACCCACATGCTGAACTGGGGAGTGACCCCAGTTCAGTTCTCACCGGGGTGAGACCCCGGCCCAGTTCCTGCCCTGTGCAGCCCCGCCCACCTGTGGAATGAAACTATGTGGAAAAACGAATGATGTGCAGCTATGGAGACTGTTCTGGGCCCTCCCCCTTCTCTCTGTCTCTGACTCTGTCTCTCTCTCTCTCTCTCTCTGTCAAAAACAATAAATAAATCTTAAAAAAAAAAATTTCAACACCCAAAAATATTGTTTTAGTTAGCCTTCTCAAAAAGAAATGTAAAATATCCACTGGAGTTTTGAAAAGCTGAAAATTAAAAGAAAAAGGGGAAGAGGGAAGGGAAAAGAGAGAGATAGAGAAAGAAGGAAAGAAGGAAGGAAGGAAGGGAGGGAGGGAGGAAGGGAGAGGGGAAGTCTGGGACCCAGTATGACTTCCCAGCTCCCTTGGGATTCAGAGGCCCTGGTTTTGAGAAATACCAGTTTTAGTCAGAGGAGTCCAATTATCTTCTCAGGGTGGGATAGTTATTTTCCTTTTCAAAGCAGCATATTCCTTGAGTAGAACTTCCTAAATATATGCTGAAGGACTAAATATATGCTGAAGAAATCTTCTAGCTTAGGCAAGCTTCTAACCACAAGTTCTTAGCCAATGATGAATGTTTTGGAGTTCAAGTGGTGGTACTTGGCATAAAAGTAAATTTCAGTGTCTACCCACATTTTGGTGCCACATGTTTTGTGGGAGGAGACAAAGCAGGATGAATTTAATCACCTTGACCAGGTTGTCATCTGCTTGAAGTCAAGGACTCTATTTCATCTATTTTCCTCCAATATCACTACACAGCTTGGCAGTATAAATGTGTTGATGATAATATGATAAAATCCAAGAAGTACTAATAAGCCACTTAATAAATAAAAGCATCAATTCTCCAGTCTATGGCTTTTAACACACCTGTGAAAATGAGCAATGTACATCCATGGCTTAGATACATGATCCATGTTTGACATTCAGGTTAAGACTTTAACAGTCTACAAGACTCAGAGGGTTTGAAAAGGAATATTGTATATATTCTTCGTGTATCATCACATTATGAAGGTCCACTGATGGGGCACGTTGACTGCAGTAAAAATTCCTTGGTCACAAGGTGGCGCTGTTGCCCTGCGCCAGCCTTTCCTCCACTTCAGTGTCGCCATTAGTTGGGCCCTTGAGTGTTTGTCTCAATTGATGAGGCTTAGTTTTAATTACTAAATCAAGGAGAGAGGGTGGGGGACGGGATGATAGGCAGAATGATCAAATCACAGCCAGACTCTTCACCTCTGAGACTCAATTTGATTTTATCAGAGGAGGAAGAAAGGGAAATAAATTTTTACAGAAGCTCATTTCCTATTTCTGACACGATTCCTCAGAGAGCTAAGAGGTTAAAAGTATATTCTGTCTGTCTCTTATCAGGTTATCAGTAAAACATGGCCAAAGTCGTATGCTTTGTGGAAGACAGAGAGAAATAGGGTTGCATATATGGCCACGGGTGGGGTGGGGTGGGGTGGGGTCCAGAAGGGAGTTAAAAGGTCTGTGTTATTGAAAACAGGGCCCTGACCATAAACACAAAGCCAGGAAGGTTATCAAATACTTTTTATCGCAATTCAGAACGACTGAAGGAGGCAGTAGTAACAGTTGGCTAGATCCAATTAGATGAAGTTGAATCTACAATAAATGTAGTGTCAAGCCTGGCTCCAAATAAATGAGAGACACCAATTCAGCTGCATGCCCCCACCCAACACCCTCTAAACACATCGGGTTTGTTTAGATCTACTCTGGGCCATGCTTTATTTAATCCTCACAACAGTCCCACAAAGAAGCTATGATTAGCCCATTTTTATGGATGAGGAAAACAGGTTAACTATCTTGGCTAAACACACACAGCTAGTGGTGGGTGGCTCGGGATTTAAATACACCTTCCTGCCAGAGAATGCTCTATCTGCTTTCCTGTGCAGACTCTCCCACAAACATCAGCAAAGGAGGGGCCGAAGGAAGAGGGTTTCACTGGAAGGAAGGTTTGTTGTGAGGATTTGTGAGGGGCCACCTCACAAATAACCTGCTCAAGGCTGGACATTTTACTCTGACTTATTGTGACTCAAAGTTGTGCAATGTAGAGGTTCAAAAAATGCTGAGTGTGGACCCAGCTGCCTGATTTGAGGGTCAGCTATGTCACTGATATCGTATAAACTTGAGCAAGTTGCTTAACCTCTCTGTGCCTCGGTTTCCTCATCTGTACATTAGGCACAATAACCGTGCCTATCATACATAGAGTCATTGTGAGAATGAAATGAATTAAATACAGGTAAAACACCTTACATTGCACTTCCACCTTTGTGAAAACTGCATTGTTGCTGTTTGGAGGGGAAAAAAATACCTATATTATTATGATCAGATGGGTCACAGTAATCAAATTCCCAAACAAAAATAAAGTCAGAGAAAGCTTTAAATTAGCCAAACATTGTTCTTTTGTTTTAATTTGGTCTGTCTAGTTTTTGCTTTTTTCTTTTCTTTTCTTTTCTTTTCTTTTTGTTTCTTTTACTAATCAAGATTGCTCAATCCTATGAACTAGTGGGCCTAAGCTTTTATGTGGCTTTAATGAAGCGAATCAATGGTTCCTATGTGAATACTTTATAAAGTTAAAAAAAAAAAGTGGAATTTCCCTGTTAGGACATCATAAATATCAAAGAAAAACTAAGATAAAAATCCCCTCCTCATGCCAGGACTTTTTGGTTCTAGAATAACTTTGAGCTCTCAAGAGCAACAGGCAGAACAAAGGTGATTAAATCTTCTTATATCCAGGATTTAAAGCCCCTTAAACATTTTTTTGTATTGAATGTCATTGAACTATATTTTTAAAAATAGTTGAAATGGTCAATTGATGTTACACATATTTTGTCACCCCCCCCCCAAAAAAAAATGTATATTTTTTTAAGGTAAAATCACCTAAGAGCTCAGCCACAAGAGACATAACTCAATTGATTGGGTAGGAAGCCAATTTTCAAGGCAGAAGCCATAAAATATTATTCTTCCTGGAATAAGCAAGATGAATGCCTTGGATTGCTCATGAGCAAGTTGCACTTCAGAGCCAAATGGCAACGTTAGATTTTGGAAAAGTGATAAGTGTGGCAGGAAGGTGGAGAAATCTCAAGGGACTGCCTTCCTGTCCTCACATTTATGACTTCTCCAAGGCCAGCCGTCACCCATTAGCTGATCCTCCAGATCACCTACCTGCCCACCATTTAGGGAGCTGCTGGGAATGCAGGAATTCTCTCGAATGATTCTGGTCTAATGCTGGAGTCCCTGTGTGGAGTCTGTCCGTCTCAGCCACTGTTCAACGGAGCTTCAGGGGACTGTAAGATGTGGGTGCTGTTGGTGTTGGTAATGACATAATTCGGGCCCCAAGGATGGCTCCAAGAGTCTGCTTCTCCCCAGACACACACCAAGTGCTAGGTGGTCCCATCTGTGCCCTCACTGTTGTCTGATCCATCTTCTCACACACAGAGCAGACCTCGATTCCCTGAAAGTCAAGGTGCTGAAACCTCAATTTCTCTTTCAGATACCAGGTGGCTGAAAAATTAACCCTACCCTTCCCAGGGATTGGTTTCTTCTTCCTGAGTTTTATCTTATAAACAGACTCAAAGATGTAAAAACAAACAAAATATATATACACTAATGGTTGTCAGTAAACTGAATGAGATGGTGCTCATATAAGTACCTAGAACAGTGTCTGGCTCATAGTTGGAGCTCAGTAAGTACTTGCTTTCCATCTCCCAGTTATTCCATAGGTGTCTCAGAAAATCAGATGCCTTGCAAAGTCTAAGCTTGTTCTACACCCTGGACTTGGGTCATCAAGGGAACCATGAAAAAACATTGTTTAGAATTATAAGCAGTTCAGTAGCAATTGTGGGAAATTGCTTATAAAGGAATCGCATATTGATTATAGGGAACAGAAACAGTGTGAAAAGTCTGAAACAACCTGTGGTCCCTGTGGCTGCACTCACTGTCAAGCTTTATGCAATAATTGTATAGTGCGTGTACTGCCCATCTTTTGAGAGAGCCGCATGTGAGCTGTTTTTCTTCGGATAAGCCTTAGGCTACTTGGGGAGAACCCTTAGCCTTCTGCTCTTACCTCTGATTGTTTCATCGCTGCAAAACATCCATTCTTGTTTCTTCATTTCCAGGTGGCTGAATCCCCAAGAGCCTTGCTCTGGCCCAGCTCTCTCTAAGCAGAACCCCCAGGGTGAAGACTCGGGGAAGCATCCAGATGTCCAGGGTAAGGCAAACTGGGAGACGAAGGCACAAACTTTCAGGTGACACTCGTGCTCAGGGCAGCACAAACGGGGACAGCCCTGAGCTGAGTGCCTCCTTAAATCTTGCATCCTAGGAACCTCTCTCGTTTGCCGCCCTCCTCTGGACTGAATGTGTGCCCCCACCAAGAATTCATGTTGAAAGTGAAGCTCCAGTGTGATGGGATTAGGAGGTGAGCCTTTGGGAGGTGATTAGGTATGAGGGTGAAGTTAGAGCGCTTAAAAAAGAGGCCCCAGAGGGCTCCCTGGGCCCTTCTGCCATGTGAGGACCCAGGGAGAAGATGGCCATCTATGAACCAGGAAGCAGGGCCTCACCAGACACGGAATCTGCTGGCGCCTTCATCTCAGAATCCCCAGCCTCCAGAACTGTAAAAACTATAATTCTGTTGGTTATTTTGCCCAGTCTGTGGTATTTTTGTTAGAGCTGCCTGAACAGACCAAGATACTTTAGTCCCTTCCTATTGACCCTGCCTTTCCTTTCCCACAACCACAATCCCAGCTCCTAATCTGATTATTGCAATGACTTTCTAACCAGGCTCCCCATTTCCACTCTTTTTTTGTCCTTTAAGACCAAAGACAACTCTACTGTTGCTTTCTTCCAGCCTCATTTCCCTGAGACTTAATTGTGCCTCACTGGTGTTCTCAGAGCCCCATGAAGGAAGGCACTTATCACCCAGAATTGTGATTATTTCCTGACACCTCTGACCCTCTCTTGAAGGCAAGAACTGTGATATTCATCTTTGTGTGCCCAAAGAATACACTGACACAGTCATTCATGAGATCAGAAGTGGTGCAATAAGGTGGTTACGAAGGGAATCCAACTGCCTGGATTCAAATCCTGACTCTGCTCGTTACTCACCCATGACTTTGGGTAAGTCACTTAACCTTTATCACTTAGATTCTCCATCTATAAAAGCAGGAACCAAGACCGTCACAGTATTTGCCTAGATAAATGCTAACTACTGTAATAAATACTTGCTGGGGACGCCAGGATAGCTCAGCGGTTGATCGCTTACCTCGCAATCGCAGGTCCAGGGTTTGATTCCTGGCCCCAGCCTGAGCAACCCCATATACTGAACCGTGGCGCAACTGGTACCAGAGGCAAAGTTTGTCACCTCCCAGGTGGGAGGCCCCCAGTTAGGTGCCCACCCTGCTCAGCCCCACATCCACCTGTGTGGACTGAAACCATGTTATAACTAATGACGTGCAACTATGGAGACTGCTCTGGGCCCTCCCTCCTCTCTCTCTCTCTCTCTCTCTCACCTTCTCTCAAACAATAAAATATAAATAAATAAATAAATAAATAAATAAATATTTGCTGAATTGAACTGGCTCTTCCCTACACATCAGTGTCCACTTACTCTTCCTAAATTGTCACTTTTGTCAGGTCATCCCCCTGATCAAAATCCTCCAAGATCTTGCTCCATTTAGCTGAAGCCCCAACTCTTGAGCTTCAATGGGTATTGATTTATCTCTATTTTAAAAGCAAGTTTATTATTATTTAAGTGTTCCTTTACACACTATTTTTGTAAAGCTTCTTTTGTAATTACTAGCTGGTCACGTGAAAATGAATCTGCCAGAATGACCTTAGGGAGCAGTTCTGAGAACTACCTGTAACTCAGTGGTTCCAAGTCCTGGCTGCATATCAAAATCAGCTGCATGGAAGGAGTATTGACTCTGGGTGGTGAACACATAACGCAACATATGGATGAGGTACTATAGAATAGTACACCTGGAAACTATGTAATTTTTACTGACCAATGTCATCCCAATAAATTTAACAATAAAAAAATAAAATAAAATCAGCTGGAGAGCTTTGTAAAGCATCCCAAGGCCTGGTCCCAATCCCCAGAAATTCCAGTCTAATTGGTTTGGGTTGAGGTGGGACTCTAGGCTTTTTTTTTTTTCAAGTTCCCCTGGTGAGTCTGTTGTGCAGTTAGTGTTGATGGCACCCTTGTCACCTCTGCTTTTTCACACCTGGTAGCACTTGCCGCTGACTCACCTACAATCACAGTTCTTAGGTGCTTGCTCCTTGTCCTGCTGCTCCTGTTTCCAATTTACCTGGAATAGATCCAAGTCATACCAGTTCCTGCCCTGAAGGATTTACAGAGAAGTGCCTCCTGATGCAAACAAGCCTTGTCTTCCAATCAGGCCATAAACACACCGTGACTCACATGCATAACTTCCTGGCTTCTCCATCTGGTTTATGGTTTACTGATAACATCCTGGATGGAGAACCAGTTTCTGACTTGCTGTGAGTGACCTCCTTACCCCTCAACTGGGGCTGGAATCTCATGTTCTCTGGGCTCCTCCCTGGTCCCAGACTAGCAGGAATTGATTATGTCTTTGCTCTTGATACTTTGTCTCCTGGTTGTCACCTTATAGTTTCTCGCCTTCTGATCTTCTACAACCTTAAGCTTCCATCTTGCAATTCTAACCCCATCCCAGCCCCCAATCCCGGCCATTGGAGTCTTCTGCATGATCAGTTTCCACTTACTTTTCTGATAGAGACTAAGTGATAAGATGAACATTAAACAACAAGGAAGAAGAAAGTGGAATAGTTAATTTAAGAAGAGGGGAAGGGGACAGTTGTGGGGGTGGTCCAACACAATTTCCCTTTTTGTGTGTGCTTTAAGAACTTGAGAGTAATGCATAGGTATCCAGTAGATGGTGCAAAAACCACAGTCGCCCCCCACCCCCTATCTTAATAACATGGTTTCACTCCTTATTTATTCCCTCCTCCAGTTTTGCTTTTCTCCCTTTCATCACACATGGCACACGAAGCCCAAGTCGGAGCTCAGAATTGCTTTTACAATGAGAACAAGAAAGAGATTTCAGAATCAAATCAAGTCCAGTTGAACTATGGAATGGAAAAGGATGTGACGGGTGACAAGAGGTCACTGTTTACACAGGTCCTTCACATAATGTTGGTATCACTAATCCGGAAGGCGCTTGCCCTTTAATTATAGCTCTGGTGATAGACTGGAGGCTTGTCATCTCGCTCCTCACTTTGGGCCATGATTAAGCCGGAAGTCCCATTTTAGGAGAAGGGGTGCTGCTTCTTTACCTCAACTCAGTTCAAGCAGCTACATTTCTCTGCAGGTGTCAACTGAGGGTAACTGAGTTCACAAATCTATCTAGTATGACAGTTCAAGGGGTTCTTTAACTCAAGGCTTTAAAGGCAACTAACAGTTTCATCAGCAGTAAGGGAATCCACACTATGGAATGAGAACTGTGCACAATTTACTCTATAGTTCGCATACACATAATTACATAAATCATAACTAAATAATATGGAGTCATGTTCTGATATTAATTTCTTCTCTAGATCTTGATGATGCTTAGACAAATTTCTCTGTAGAGTCTCTTATTTTGTCATGGTTTATTTCATCATCAGCATCCCATACTAATCTGCATTGAAAAAGTCATTTCCTGACATGTTGACAAATATGTTCATGACTGGCAGTTGCTCAACCTTCAGATAGAATCATAACATTTTATCTGATCATTTATAAAAAATTATCAGGGAAATGCACAAGAGAGGATCAGAAGGATAATTGTATCGATTGTCTGCCTCACCCTTGAAAGAAATAATGGCTCTAAGTCTGGGGAGAAGAGCATTTGAATGAAGACCAGCTTGAATTGTATGCAAAATGTATCCCAAGTTAGCAGGAGGAAGTGACCTGTTGGGTAGTGTCCCTTGGTATCATTCACATGTACACTGGATAATGTCAATCAAAATTCTATTTTAACTTTTTCATCTTGACAGTAGCCAACCAAAAAATATGATCATAGTTTAAAACTGCTCTCATTTCACTATAGTACAGAGAAGTTTGTTTTCGTATTTTTTAAAGATTTATTTTTATTGTTTTTTGACAGAGAGAGAGAGATACAGAGACAGAGAGAAGGGGGAGGGCCCAGAACAGTCTCCATAGTTGCACATCATTGGTTTTTCCACATAGTTTCATTCCACAGGTGGGCGCAGGGCT
>PVKE010044879.1:0-12833 GCA_004027555.1 Craseonycteris thonglongyai | reverse complement strand
TAATGCATTTTTCTTTGGGCCTTGTTTCTTTGGTTCTCGGCTTAAAGGAAGATATCAAAAGTGCAGATAAGGAACTCTAATGATGATGGTGTCTACCTATGGAAGCAGGGGAGAAACAAGGATGGGCTAGTATCTAAGAAATTATGTTTTCTATCATTACAACTTACCACAAATTTAAAGACTTAAAACAATGCAAATTTAGTATCTCATACTTTCTACTTACACCTTGTGGCTAGAAATCCATACACAGTGTGGCTCAGCTGATTCCTTGCTTAGAGTCTCACAAAGCTAAAATCAAGGTGTTGAAAGTACTATGTTCCTTTCTAGTGGCTCTGGTGATGAACCTTCTTACAATCATGCAATTGTGGGACCCAAACCCTCATTCCTTTGCCAGCTGTCAGCTGAGGATCATTCTCAGTTTCTAGAGAAAGCCTGTATTCCTGGGTTCATGGGTCCCTTTTTCCCTTTCCAAAGCCAGCAATAGCAGTCAAGTCCTTCTCACGCTTCCAAACTCTTTGAGCTCTCCTGCCTTGTCTCTCCTCTGCTTCCCACTTCCAATGCAGCTCTATTGCTGACTGTCCTGCCATCCTCATCTACTTTTAAAGGTTCAATGATATTGACCCATGTAGCTAATCCAGGAGAATCTCCCAATTTTAACATCAGTACCACAGGAAGTAGATCTTGGGGGTACATCATTTGAATTCTTCTAATCACAAGATCCTATAAACAGATAGCTATATTTTATAAATGAGACTGTCTAGTTTTATACTAAAATATAGATTTTGTTGTTGATATTGTAAGCCTTAGTGAGGTTATATTAACTGTTCCAGTCATCTCACCACAATGTTTCTAGGGCATAAAGAAAAGGGTTGTACACTCAGCCATACATACATACTTAAGACAGAGTTAGAGATGGCAATGGCAGTTAGAAAAATCTCAAAGAAGTTCTTGGATAATAAGAGAAATTTGCTCAAGATATGCCTCTCCATGTGACAATTCTTACACTATTGCCAGCTTGGGAAAACTTGGGGATTTTATGTTATTAAGGAGAATGAGTGAGTCTCTTTGCAGCTGCTAAAGAATACCAAGATAAATAGTAGTTCTTAAATATTTATATAAATTGAATTTCTTGACTGTAGAACCATAGTCCCCTGGTATGATCAAAGTGATTGGCCTTTATTTTTTTCTGATATAGCATTAAACATAGAGAGCCTTGGCATAACAATAAGAATAGTTTGGGTTAATCTATAAAAACCCCAAGTAGACTTCTCCTGCTGATAAATAATCAATCTACTTGACTATCTTCTTATTTCTTTATTATTTTACTGAAGTAGAGTCTAATAAACTGTTTTCTGGATTTGTACTGAAAAATTTGACTTGCTCTTTGCTCTGATAACTTTTACTAATGATAATACAGGAGAGTCCATTTTCATATGATAAAATAAAACATGGTATAGTATGCAGAATTTTATGTAACTACTAATTACTTACTATGCAAACTTTCTCCTATCAAATTTATATAATATCTATTTTGTTGATAAGTAAATTGAGCCATTGAAATTCAATGGCTTGGCTAAAAACATGTAATACAAAAATGGCAAATTATTTTCAAATTGTAAATCTCTGAAATATATGCATCTATTCTTTAAGTATTATCATTATCTTGTTTTTCCAGAAAAACATGCATCAGAAACATTTGCTTTTCTATTTTTTAAATTTATAAGACCAATATCTGCTTTTCTTATATAAGAAAATAATACAAATACTTGTAATAGAAAATACAAGTTGCTTCCTCACTTATCCATCTCCTCCCCTTTAATCTCATCTTTCAGAAATAACCACTGTGAACGTTTTGTTGCATTGTCTAATCTTTCAAACTTTATTCATATTCCAGTATACACTCTCCACATGTTCTAGTAATATTAAAATTTGCTTTTTATTTTTTACTTAAAAATATATTTTGGAATTTTTATTTTTTAAATACATGATTCTTTTATTATTCTATAAAACATAGCAAAATATACAGAACAAAACTCTCCCTTTTTTAAACTAATGGTACAAAACTATATTATTACTTACAAATACTATACTCGATAGCTGATCATTGGAATTTTTATATGTCAGTATGTATAGATCTACCTCATCTTGCAGAGAATTCTATTGAATGCTTTTCTGTTTCATAAATTTTACATAATGCCCCATTGAAGGACATTTAGGCTTTTTCTATACAATGGTACCAAGTGTACATATGACTTAACTGTAGGGTAATTTCTGCAAGTAGGATAGCTTGCTAAAAGGATGTGCATATTTTTAATTTTGGAAAATGTTGCAAATAACTCTCTAAAATCACTGCAGCACTTATATCCTCTCCAAGAGAATATGAGAGCTCATTTTTATCCACTCTTGACTATTTTAGTGTTAAGTTTTTCATCTTTGCTAGTCTAGTACAGATTTTCATTTTCATTTTATTCAGTACTCAACAAACACTTAACTGCATACATTCTTTGATTATTGGCAAAATTAAGACTATTTCCATGTACTTATTGGGTTATAACCATTTTTATTTTTTCCTGTGGAATACTTGTTCATAGTCTTTGCCTATTTTACTGAATTTATGTCATATTTAGTAAACTCTTCCCTTTGCTCATACTATAACAATGTTTTATTATCATATGTGCATAAGGTTTTTATGAGTTTAGATCTTTGATACACCTGAAATTTCTTTTGTAGATGTTAAAAAATAGAGTTATAAATTTATTTTACCAAGTAAATAGATAGTTAGACCTAGGTAACTCATTGAATAGCATGAACTTTATTTATATAATATTCCATACTTTTTATATATTAAACTGTTCTCAGTTTTGTTGTTACTGGATTTTCTATTCTGTTCTTTCAATTTGAGAAGTTAAAATAGTGCCATAATATTTTAAATACTAATCTAGCTTTCTTATTCATTTTACTAACTTATAACCCTCATTATTCATCTTCAGAATTCTCTTGGCTAAACTCTCATATTTTCTGTTCTTGGCAAACTGAACATTACAATTTATACTAATTTGGGGAAGAGTTGGCATCTTCGTAATATTAATTCTTCCTATTCAGAGTCAGGATGTCTCTCCATTGATTTAGGTATTACATTATGTTCTTCAGCAACATTCTGGTACTCTTATTTTTAGGAATGCTCTAACTTGTTACTGTTAGAAATACCATATTTTTCCTATTACATTTTCTAACTGGTTATTTTTGTTATTTATACAATTATTGATTTAAATCTTGTATTTTGCCACCTTACTGAACTCTGATGCTAATAATTTTTTCTCATTAATTCTCCTAGTTTTTCATTTAGATTTTCTAAATACAAGTCAAATATTCCAAAAATAATTTTCTCTCTTTCTTCACATGTACTTTTGGGGTATATCTGCTCAGATTTATCACAGATTAATTGAAGCAGTGACTTGACATATGTTCAGAAATTATATTGTGTTTGTTCCCTGCTGCTTTACAAAATGGATCAATATGACTCTGCTTTTTAAAAAAGGGAAGGAGAAGTGATATTTTTTTCTTTCCCACATCAAAATCTGCATTATATAAATCATGTTGTCAAGTAAGAAAGTAAAATTGTTTTCATTTGTACTGCATCCTTTGTAACACTTTGAAGCATAAACTTTAATCTATGATTCATTGCTTTTTAAGGTCACTGGACTATTTAAGGTATTTGTATGACATTGGGTATTTTGCCAATCTAAGATCTATTTGCAGCTATCTATATTTTCAAAGCGATGAAAAAATAAAATTTACAAAGTGACAAGAACAAGGGTAAAAGTAATTGAAAGTAATATTTACAAGGGCTTCTATTCCTGTTGCTTTCTACCTTTTTTCATTTAAATGTGTTTCTGGTTTAAAATGGACAATATTGAGAATCGTGAAAATGGAAATTTCTTTTTTACCTAAAGTAAGGTTTCCCACAACGCATCCCACAGAACAATAGGTCATTGGGTACCAACAGATGTTAAGCAGGAAAATACTTTTTAATGGTCAAATATGCATAGAATATGTAGGTTAAACAATTTTAAAATGTGTTTTTTTATTAATTGCAGGACTTTATAACATCCTTTGTTATATTTATGTGCCTTGTGACTTTTCAAAAGAAAGATAGAAAATGTAGTTTTCTCCAGAAGGTAGAAAATGTAGTTTTCTCCTTGACTCATTTTGATCATGTAAATCCTTTGTCTATGAAGCACATCTCAGAATTAATATCCCTTGGTATACTTTGGAAAATACCTAAACATCTTCAAATTTACATTGTAGAATGTGTTTTTAAGAAAACATAAGAATTAGAAGAAGCAGAAAAAAAAAACAACCCAACTTTTTCCTGTTTATCTAATTTATATCTATTTAGTTGCATATCTATAGTTGCACTTTTTGTTCAATGTATTGACTTAGGACCAACATGGCCTTCTCATCTGTCTTAAGTATCTGTTATCCATTCTTTAACTGTATCATGAAGACATCATTCAAAACTAGCTGGGTGGTAATACATGAGGCGAGAGGTGTGGTATAGCAAGAAGAAAGATGCAATGACAGAGAAAAGGATTTGGGGGCAGGAGATAAAGGTGCAATGATTTAGCTAGAGATCAATTGCTATACCGTAATCTAAAGTGGTACATATTGTGTTAATAGGACTTGTAATCCGTCATGATGATAAAATATAGTATAATTATTGTGATCTATTTTAAATGTCCCTATTGCTGTTTATGTAAAACAAGGGGTAAATATGAGGGACATAGAGTAAGATTTATACCACAGATGATGAAGGCTGCACCTACCAAAGGCAATAATAATTGAGAACATTTTACAAAAAGGATCATTTGTTAACAAAATAAAATTATTGATATGCATATTAAGGGTAAAGGTTATTGGGAAAGAATCAAGTAGGTGTCTGAGATTTAGTTTACACAGTGTGTCCAAAAGAAATACCGTATAATGTAAGCCACATCTGTAAATTTAAATTTTCTAGCAGCTCTGTTTTAAAAAGTAAAAGGAAACTGGTATAATTAATTTTAATAATGTATTTTATTTAACTCACTATATCCATAATATTTCAGTGTGTAATCAATAAAAATTATCAATGAGATATTTTACATTTAATTTTTTGTACCAAGAATTGGAAGCTTGGTATGCATGTTATATTTATAGCACATCTCAGTTCAGACCAGCCACACTTATTTCAAGTGCTATGTTGCCACCCATGGCTCGTGCCTACTGTATCAGACAGCACTTTGTAGATGTACATCTTTTTGAGCCTTGGTTTCCTCATCTGTACAATGGACATGATACTCATTTCAATGGGTTAATATGAGGATCAAAGTATAAAATGTATTTGAAAGTATTTTATAAATTGTTTACAAAGTGATGATTATTTAATGTAAGTCATGGAACAGGTGGAACTGTTCCAGAAATGCAGCAGAAAGTACAGTCTTCCTTTAAGACTAAAAAAAAACAAAATAAATAAAGTCATTAAAAATGCATCCATAAAAATACAGAAGTGACTATAACTTTTACCCCATGTTAAAAGTTGTTTTGTGGCTCTATATTCTGTTCTGTCTGATGGAGGACAACTAAACAAAGTAAAACCTTTCACACATTAGCTTTCCAAAGAATTAAATTATCAAAAGGATTCCTTTCTATGGAAAAATTAATATATTTTTTCTTTCTAATTTAATTCTGAAGTTCAATTATAACATTAAGTAAGACTTTATAGTAGTATATTTTTACTCATTTGCATTTTATTATTTTTCCTGCTTTTTTCTCCTTTATTTTTCCATTTTTTCCATTTATCCTTCTTAAGTAAACTCATATATTTTGTAAAGTCAGTAATATAAATAAATAGAAATAAAGGTGAAGATATTTTACAGATTTTTAAGATTAATAAGATTGACACTCAAATTAGACAATTTTGAATACTAAAATATAATTTACACAGAATGCATAGATTCTGGAATACCAGGAAAAATGAAAATTATTTTGTAAATAAACTTTGACATTTAAAAAGTGAAAAACCTGAGTTATCAAGGAATACAGAACCAAAATTGTTAGGAAATGCTACATATATTCCTTTAAAAATTAAATTCTGGACATCTCATCACATATAAAGAAATATGATTTTTTTAGATTTATTTTTATTGTTTTTTTGACAAAGAGAGAGACAGACAGAGACAGAGAGAAGGGGGAGGGGCCAGAGCTGTCTCCATAGTTGACAGCATTAGTTTTCCATATAGTTTCACTCCACAGGTGGGTGTGGGGCTCCGCAGAGCAGGAACTGGGCCAGGAGCCTCCCTCATAGGCCCCAGCAAGAACTGAACTGGGGGCACACCCCAGTTCAGCATATGGGTCCACCTGGGCTGGTGCTGGGATTCAATCCTCAGTCTCCAGGGCTGCAAAGTGAGTGCTTAACCTGATGAGCCATCCCAGCTTCCCCACATGTAAAGATGTATGATTTTATTGGAGGTAAAAAGTCCACCACTTTTATCATATTTAAATTTAATGAAGTATAATAGAATTAAATCTTTAGTTTAAATCTTTTAGCCTCAATTATTATCTGTATTTTCACCATTACAGGACTTTGGGGAAAGCAGTAAGTAGTGTAAGTTCTGCAGATATAGACATCTTTTAAAATATAGAATAGAGTTAACTGTGAAAGCAACAAATTTTTGGTAAAACTTCCTGTAGCACTCAATAGCAGTCTTACATTATGGAGATCTACAAGGCAAAAACTATTGTTTCTTTAATTGATGCTAAAGTATCTTTTTTTGGTATTGGCATGATTTATAAAGATTATGAAATATATAGTGTCCAAAAAGAAAATAAACTAAAGTAAAAGAGCAGTGTGCTGCTACCTATGTTATAATGTGCACTCTATCTTAGGTATATAGAAAACTTAGGTAATGTCATTTATTTTTAGTTATTTATACACCAGAGAAAAACAAGGTAACAATGCTATGACATAAAATTCAGACACACAGCATTGATGAGGTCCTTTGTTTTCTTAAGGTCATCATGTCTATACTCTCCTTAGATTGCTCCTACTGAATTAGGTGATATGCTTCTAACATGCAAAGACTTTATCTTTTCTATAAACTATTCTTAAAGAATCTATAGTTAACCTTATGTGTAATTACTTTTTATGTAATTTGAGTAACTAATCACCCAGCTAGATTTAAAACTCTTAGAGAGAAAACATCATTTATTATAACTCTTTTACCTACTCGATGATATCTAAAAGAGTACTTTTATTGGGTAGAATGCAAGCTATTTTTTGCTTGGTTGGGTCATAAATAATAGTCTTTCTGATGGAATCAAGATGAAAGCTCTCACTGACTATCACCTTAAGTCTCTATGATTTCTCTTTTAATATTTAGGTTGGGAACTGTTTCCAAATTGATCAATGAAGTTTTTAATGGTCATTAGTAGTTGCTATTGAATGATTTTCTATTATATTTATTTTGGTTAATCCTAAAAGATTCAGTAAAAATTAAGATAATATGTACTTACTGAAAGTCTTCAGTAAATTGAAGATTGATTCGTGGAAGTAATACAGAACAAGTCTACTGATACACATCTACCTCCCTCATAAACGGCTATGTAGGAACCCTTTGTGTGTGTGTGTGTGTATGTGTGTGTGTGTGTGTGTGTGTATAATATGCACATACATATTTTGCTAAGAATTCAGATTCTATAAAAAGTTTACGATATAAAAAACAGAAAATTCATGGTCTATGGAAGAGTTTTCATTTTACTCTGGGTATATCAATTGTACTAGCTAGCATCTGTTCTGACTGGTGCATTGCAAAATATTTTCTGTGTTAATGCTGGTATGTGTGAAGAATAATTGCCTTGATTATATCTTTTTACACATATGAATAAGTAAAAATGTGTTTAAATTTTTTCAGTTACATTCACATTTCACACCAGGAACCCAATTGCAACTCAAAACCCCCTGAATACAAAGCATAAAGTCTTGCTTAAGCCAACAATTAATTATATTTCATAGTAAACAACACTGATTCATTAAACTTTTATGATTTTTCTTCCTAGTGACAGTGAGTTATGTGTACATTTTTAAGTATCCCTGATCTCTTTAACCTTTTAAAGCTGTCATTTTAGGTCTTCATTTATTTTAGAATAAAGAGGCATTCAACGTGACTAAATAATACATAGTTATTGTTTACAAAAACCAAAGGCCATTCATTCTGTTTGCTTGGATCAGTGTTATCTGTAGCCCAAAGTCCTGACAAAATGCACTAATGTAAACAGTAAACATTATATTAAAAGAAAGTCTTAGGCTATGGAGATATAAATAAATATTAAAGGGATTTGTCATTAAAACCCAAATGATATAATCAACATCTAAGTTTCAACATAAGCTTTTTGTTTTCTTCCTCACTAAATATCTCTTTAGTTATTAATATAATTATTACTACTACTCTTTACTTGTAATAGTCTGCTTCTAGCATTGCCAAAGTGGGGAATAAGGTGTGCAGAAGAAGTAGGGGAGAATTAGTCATTCTCTGTGTAGAGGGATGACTAAAGTATTCCATTCTCAGAATTCCAAGGGCTCTCCATGGCCCTTCATGTTAATATTTAAGCCTCCCATTCCCTTGTGGTTTTATCTATTTCAGAACCAAATCGGGATCCAAAAAAAAAAAGCTATTGGAGGCTTAAAATATCATACCTCAGCATGATTTCAGCAATCTGCTGATGTTCCCAAAATGCAAGATAGGATATTATTCAAAAGTAAAAATTACCTTGAAGGAAAATAGAGGAAAGAACTTATTTCTATGGGGAGGTCTGGGGAAAAGAAAAGCCTAGGAAGAAATAGCATTGACAGACTGAGAAATGGAAAAAAGCCATAATACTCATCTCAAGTTAGATGATTTTATTTCTCTTAGAGGAAATAATATGGTTGCATTTGGAATAAAGGTAATCTATGCAAAACTTATTAGAGTAGACCCTCCATTAACTGGAACTCAAGCAACCAGCACACTCAAGCAACTAGTGTTTGAGATTTTGCTGGTTATTTAAGCGCCGGTTAACAGAGAGTCTATTTACATTTACCCAGCATCCATCAATCCCCATGGGTGCTGGTTAACTGGGAGTCTGTTGTATATGACTCTTGCCTTTTCCTTCACAGACTTACTGAGGGAAACTTTTTGCAGAAATATGTGTGGAAAATACATGTTCTTGTAAATTCCAAAATAATTCAGTGTAGGCACTTTAGTCCTTTGATTTGTTGTTTGAGATTAATTTCTCTTCACTGTGAAAATTTCTATTCAGTGCTTATAATATGAACAATATAATGATGATAATTCATGGGGTGTTTAAGAATAAATCTCAGGGAACATAGTGATGTGACAGGAAAATAGTCTCCTGCTGCTAATGAAATATCAATGGAGAGTTAAAATATCCTTAAAAAATAAATCTGTAGGTGAAACTGAAACATTTCAAAGCTAGAGTCTTTTATTCTATCACTATGTTCAGATCTAGCATAGAATTTTAACTATTTTTATTTAGATATATACCTACTTAAAAACTAAATCTCTTGCTTCTAAGATTGAAAGCAAGACATTGTGTATTTCTCAAAGTTTTATTTGGAAGCACGAAATCCATTTTGTTTGGCTGAAGATTTTTCAGTTATTTCTGTATTTTTTAAATCATTTTAAATGATTTTGTCAGTAACTAAGGATATAAAATGTAATCATATTTTAGGTATATTAAATTACTATTTGGAAATTCTGAGATTCTGTTGAAGACCAGCCATATTCTTTAAAACTTCACTTTGATAAAAATTTTCTGGCTTGAATATAAAACACTTCTCTTAATAGTGAATACCTTCCAACATCACACAAAATTCTTGGTCATAAATTCTTGTTACTAGACATTGAAATGATATAGAAGGGTTTAAGTAAAAAGAAATTTTTATTGTAATATAATTATGAACTCACAAGAAGTTGAAAATATAGTACAGAATATCCTGTAGATCCTCAATCCAGCTTCCCCCAGTGGTAATATCATATATATCATACACACTCAGTATTATAATCCAAAACCAAAAAACTTACATTGATGCAATAATGTTAACTATACTCCAGACCTTAGATGTGATAAGTGGATGTAAAGGGAAGTCTAGAAAGCTTTCCATATTCGAAGCATGTACTAGATTTGGTCGTTGTCTTATTCTACTTGGCTGCCATACAAAATACCATATATTGGTGGCTTAAACAACATGAATTTACTTCTCATAGTTTTGGAAGCTGGGGAGTGCAAGATCATGGTGCCAGTTGATATGGTTTCTGGTGAGGGTTCTTTTCCTGGGTTACAGACAGCTGCCTTCTCAACAGGTCCTCTAATTTATGAAAGAAAGAGAGAGATCTTTTCCTTTTCTTCTAAGTGTACTACTCCCATCATGAGGACTCCACCATTATGACCTCCTGTAACTCTATCTCCCAAAGGCCTCATCGCCAAATACCATTACAATATCACATTGGGGGCTAGTGCTTCAACATATGAATTTAAGGGAGGGATGCTACTTAGTCCATGATGATACTGGAAGTATTTATCAAAATAGGAAATACAGGTAAAGAGATAAATACCATTTTCATCTTGGGAATGATGATTTTTGAAATGCCTGTGAAGGTGGTAAAGAGGCAGCTGATACACCCGTCTAAAGTTTAGGCTATTGGATTGGCTACAGATGTAAACTAGAAGATCTAGGAGTCATCAAAAATGATTCTGTTTCTAGGGTTGGAATTCATGGAGCTTAACACATCTATTCAATTGGGCAATGCTTACTGCTTGGCAATGAAAGTTATAGAAAGGAGAGTTCAGCTTGGGTGCCCCATTTGTCAGAAAGGTTTTGTTAAAGAAGTAGTACTTTTGAGTGATTTGTTTGCATTGAGAGGGTGGAGTGATACCATCTAATTTTTTATCTAGAGCTATTCTGAGTTAAAAATTCCATAAGATGCCCAGTATCAATTTCAGGATTGTTCTTTTAATCAGCAGATTAATTGCTATTTATTTAATTCAGAAAGAGTAAAAAGTAAACTTTTTAGGGGCCATCACATGCCAGACATTATAGAAGTCCTAGATAGTTAAATACAAATAATAGTATACATTTCCTATACATGAAGCAGTCAGAGTCTATCAAGTCAATTAGATATAATGTGTGTTCAATCTGAGAGGAATGTAATACAGTAGAATCTCTGTTAACTGGAACTCAAGTTGCTTGAAATTTTGCTGGTTGATTGCGAGAGCTTGAGTTCTGGTTAATGGAGAACTCATGTCTACTTACATTTATCCAGAATCTACCAGTCTCAATGGGTGCCGGTTAACTGAGAGTCTACTGTAGTTAACATTTTAGTAGGCGTTATGTAGAAATGTGGTATCCAAATGAGAGTTTGTCCATGGGAAAAGCTCACAATATGTAAGTTAAAAAAAGGAAAAGACACAAAATTATAGAGTATAATTTAATTTTTATCGTATTTAATTACAGATGATAAATATACCAAATTATACTTTTCTTCACTTGCTTTTCACTAGACTTTTTAGTATTTTCCTGGTTTTCTACAATAAACACATCACACTTTTAAAATTATACATTGTTTCATATATTTTTTAATTATTAAATTTATTGGGGTGACATTAGTTGGTAAAGATTACATAGGTTCCAGGTGTACCATTCTATATATCACATCATCTGTGTATTGCATTATGTGCTCACCACCCAGAGTCAGTTCTCTTTCCATCACCGTATATCTGATGCCCCCTCCCTTCTCCCCAGTCCCCCTCCCTCCTTACCATCAGGTAACCACTAAACTATTGACCGTGTCCATGAGTTTTTTGTTGTTGTTGTTACTTTCAGCTTTATATTCCACCTATAATTGAAGTGATATGGTTCTTAATATTTTTCAAAGTGAAATATTTTATATTCTTAAAAGACAAGAACAGCAGTTGTATGGACTAAGACTGGTAGTGAGCATAACCAGTCATGTGAACTATGAGTATTGGCATTTCATAAGTATTCCTCCACTGGTTTACTCATGTCTGCAAATTATTCAATCTTCCTTCACTTTAATAGCTCTTTGTAAATTATTGTTTTGTCATTCAAAAAATAAACTATGAATTGACTTCTTAATGATTATTTATAAAACAGTAAACAGACTTTTCCATAAGTTATCCTATAGGATAGCTGTTTCTATGAAAATCAAAAAAGAAAAGAAAAAAAGAGAAAACTCATCTCTAGTGACTTTTCAAAAGAAGGTAAGAGAAAAAGGAAGTGGAAAAGAGCATCTTTTCTCTCCTAAAAACATTTAAATCAAGCTTGTCTAAACTGCTGCCATGTGCAGCCCAGGATGGCTTTGAGCACAGCCCAACACAAATTCGTAAAGTTTCTTAAAACATTATGAGAGTTTGAGATTTTTTTTTTTTTTTTTTAGCTCCTCAGCTATCATTAGTGTTTGTGTATTTTATGAGTGGCCCAAGACAGTTCTTCTTCCAATGTGGCCCAGGGAAGCCAACAGATTGGATGCTCCTGATTTAAAGCTTTTGGCATTAGAGAAATATTTCAGCACCTAAAGGCTAGGTCTCTGGTGGAGGATAAATTATTAGGCTTTTGTCATCAGATCATTGGTTCATTTTCCTGACCTGGGGACCACACAAAACTGTGCACTCACTGAGGTGCTTCTCTTTACTTCTGATATCTGATTGCCCTCTACTATTGAACTGAACATATGATTTCTCTAGAGGCCCAAAAGAATGAAATGACCAGAAAAAATAAA